>VWYK01048783.1:382548-416876 GCA_013399775.1 Semnornis frantzii
CGCCTCCCTGCTCGCTTCTCCTGCCCGCCCTCCCGCCGCCAGCGGGCACACGGTTCGCTGCTGGCGGGCAGGGGGCGGCGCGGCGGGTAACCGCGGAGGTAAAGAAGCTAGGATTCTTTTTCGTCGGGGCGCTAGGCGGAAGAATCGCGCGGGGTAGCGTAACGCCCCTCATCACCGCCGTCCCTGCGCGGTGCGTGCGCGCGCGCGCGGCTGTAGGGAGGGGCGGGATGGGGTCGCCGCTGTCTGCGTGCCGAGGCTGAGCGGGCTCTGGTGCAGGGCGTCCGGTATGGGTATGGCGCAGTCGTGTGCCTCTGCCTGGCTGCTCACGACCGTCCTCCGCACACCTCTCCCCGGCGAGTGGAGGTGCGAGCGGCCGCGGCGCCTGTCTGCGCCTTCCTTCAGCCCCTGCGCCGGCGGAGCTTCAAGCTAGCTCCCCCGCAGTGAGTGTGGTAGTAGTCAAGCTTATGGCTTTAACGTTGCATTCACAACACGAAGGAATAAGCTAGGGCATTTATTTACAGCCACCTCCTTGTCCAGCAAAGGCGTCAGGCTCTGCCTGCTTTGATGTCCACACCGTGTCTCCCGGCTGTTTACTCCCTGTCCGTCCCCCCTGGATTTGTCCTATTTACTCTTAATTTACCTATGAAAACAAGGATTAGTCTTTATTTACTTCCTTAGGCCCTTCCCCAGAGCAAAAGCCTGCAGGTGGGCTTCGGACGGCAGGCTCTGAGCCCCACTGACATGGCAGGAGATGCCTGAAGCGCCAGGAAGCCCAAGGTGTTGTCCCAGCTCCATTTGTTCCTTTTGGCTGCTTGACTTAAGACCTGGACAACGAAACCTGTGAGTGTTCAATTTTTATTTTTTTTTCCCCAGCAAAAATATTTCTCTTCCTTTTTTTTTTTTCCCTCTCTCTCTTTTTTTTTTCTTTTTCTTTTTAATTTTTTTTTTTCTTTTTTAAAGGTAGCAGGTGTGTATGTCATAATACCGTAAAGCCTAGGAAGAGGATAAGTACTCGGTATGGAAAGCCTGGCACTGTGAAGATGAGTGACAGGACCTTGCTATGCCACTAGAGGTTGAAATTAACAGATAAAAGCAACAAGTTCAGAGCAAAGGCAACTCATTCTCTTTAAACTCCTTCCAGTATCTCTCGTTATTAGCTGTTCAGATAGTGCACAAAGGAGGATTTCCTCTAGAGATAATAAGCACGGTGACATAAATCATGTGCAGAGACAGCACAGATCCTTTTTTTTTCTTTTTTTTTTCTTTTTTTTTTTTTTTTTGCTATTTATTTCCTGACAAATTAACTCTGAATGGGTTTGATAAAAATTCAGCTGCCGTAAGTTTTTTTTTAACCCTTTCTTTAGTAACTTCTAAGACCAAAATGCTGCAGCAACCACATTCCTCCAGGCATAAGGAGATTTGCTTTCCAAATCTGAACTTGCTGGGTGCTGCTCCCTTCCATTCTCTTTACTTTTGTCTTGAAATAGGATGTGCCTTTCAGAACTAAGAAACTGCAGAGAAGTGCAAGCCCTGCTGGAATTTTATCTGTCTTTTCACAATTTTATTCTAATTTTTTTGGGTCTCATTGTTCAAGGTTTGGTGTTTAAGAAATCTGTCAAGCTGTAAGGGTTCAGGCTCATTGAATGGTTTGGGTTAGGAGGGACCTTAAAGATCATCTAATTCCACCCACCCTTGCAGGGACACCCTCTACTAGACCAGGTTGCTCAAGGTCTTTTCCATCAGTTGGTCCATTGGTGGTTTGTGGCAGTGACCAAGTGAAAATAATCGAGCTGATGCTCCTGGCTGTGAAGTTCTTGCTGGAGGTCTGACCAACATTGTCCCAAGATTGTTCCACTCCCACATTTACAGCAGTTCCTGCATATCCCAACTGTTTGCCCAAGGGATTTGCATCAGGGCCCTTCCCAGAACATCTGTCAGGTCAGTGCTGGGAGGCTGAGGTGGCGCAGCACATCCTCACTGCAGTGTGCTGTGGAGATGCTGGTTTGGCAAGAGGCTCTAGTGTTAACATCCCCCAACAGAGTGCCCTTTATTCATCTTGTGCTGAATGTGCCCTCAGCTGGACACATCTGATTACAGTCCTTTGTCCTCAGCAGCAGTAGGGAGGGACAGTTGAGGGGATGCCCAACTGAGTAGAAAGTAGGGTGATAAACTAGATGGCTACTGTGTCATAGAATCATACAATTGTTTTGGTTAGAAGAAACTTTTCAGATCATCCAGCCCAACCATTAACCAGCACTTCCAGGTCACCTCTAAACTGCATCACTCAGGAAGGAAATTGTTCCTCATGTCCAACCTAAACCTCTGGTGCAACTAGAGGCTTTTTCCTCTTGTCCTATTGCTTGTTCCTTGGGAGACTTGACTCCTACTTGGTTCCAACCTCCTTTCAGGTAGCTGCAGAGAGCAATGAGGTCCCTGCTCGGCCTTCTTTTCCCCAGGCTGAACAACCTCACTTCCCCCCAGCTGCTCCTCACCAGCCCTGTTCTCCAGACCCACCACCAGGACCTTGCCCTTCTCCAGATCTGCTTCAGCACCTCAATGTCCTTTTTTATAGTGAGTGGCCCAAAACTGAACCCACGATGCAAGCCATGGCCTCCGCAGTGCTGTGTACAGAGGTAGAATCCTTCTTTCTTGTGAAGGAAATCTTGGAGACTGAGAAGTGAGTCATCTGGTGCAAGAGGAGCCTTGGAGCAGACAGAGTGTCTTAGCAGGTGGTCAGTTGAAGGTGAGGTCTCCCAGGACCATTTCAGACCTCTGCAGGAGGTGGTCTGGGTCTGGGCACAAGCACCCAGTGGTCAAAATAGCAGCAGAGTTGTACACACACTGAGAAGAAAGGCACAGCATGTGCCCAGAGCACCTGAGGGCCAGGGCAGGCTGCCATGAGTGTCTGCCAAGACAAGGGATTTGGAGAGACTGCTGCGAAGGAGATGGAGGCAACCAGCAAGAGCTCTCTGTGTTTGGGCCTATGGCCCAAAAACAAAAGATGCAATATTAAACCTAGAAATCCATGAAGCTGCTGAATGCAATGAAGCACACCTGGAGGAAGGCCACTCTAACCAGCACAAGCAGGTGTTCTGGGAGACTTGGGCTGGGCTCTAGGGAGGTGACAAACCAGTAAATACTAAATATGAGAGAGAGACACGTTAGTGAGAACAGGAAAATCCCCCCCAGAAGGCATTTGTGGTACCTGCCTCTTGGCTTACGCAATACCTCACCTTTCTACCACTGAGTGGAGGGAGAAAAGAGGCACCAGAGGATTCAAAGCCAAATCCCAGCAAGTGGGAAAGGGGAGGTCGTGTATCCTTGCAGCAGATATTTTTATCTGTGCTGTGTGAGTGAGAACCAGATGGTGTTGTGGTTTGGCTCTGGGCTCTGCTGTGGAGAGCTCTGTTTGCTGCCTGACTTTTGGCCAGTTAAACCCACGGATGCAAAGGTTAATTCTCCTTTTCGTATCCACCCAACTTGGGTGCATGCAAAGTCCAGTGCAGGCAAACACTTGCTGAGTTCAGATCTGTCTGCAGCCAGCCACATCAGAATGAAGATAAATTTACCCTCTTGTCAGGTTGGTTGTGAGGCTAAATCAAAGTATTTTGTAATGCATTTGACTGTCCCAAGGGGCTAGAGACATGCAAACTTTTCATGACAGCTGCTGCTTGCGCTTGGCTGATCAAGATGAGTGTGGCAGAGTAGGTCTGGCTGTTCCTCTGGTTGTGCTTTATAGAAGCACAGAATCAGTCAGGGTTGGAAGGCACCACAAGGATCATCCAGTTTCAACCTCCCTGCCATGGGCAGGGACACCCTACCCTAGATGAGACAACCTCATCCAGCCTTAAACACCTCCAGGGATTGGGGCCTCCACCACCTCCCTGGGCAGCCCATGCTAGGCTTTCACCACTCTCATGCTGAAGAACTTCCTCCCCACCTCCAGCTTTGCTCCATTCCCCCCAGTCCTGTCACTACCTGATAGCCTAAAAAGTTCCTCCCCAGCTTTTTTGTAGCCCCTTTCAGATACTGGAAGGCCACAATAAGGTCATCTGGGAGGCCCCTCTTCTCCAGACTGAACAGCTTTGACTCAGCACTGTATAACTTATCTCTGTTTTTTGCTAACCTGAGATCTTGTATATACCAAGTGAGTTTTGATCAGCCCAGAGAAGGCAATACTGATCATAGAGTCCTAGTCTGCAAGCCCTGATTTCTCATGGACCCTTCCCCATCCCACCTTTCCACAGGAGCTGTGCTCCTCTCTGCTTTCAGCAATTCACAGAATTGGCTTGGTTGGCAAAAGCCCTCTAAGATCATCCAGTCCAACCNACCAGCCCTGGTCCCCAGACCCTCCACCAGCTTTGTTGCCCTTCCCTGGACACACTCCAGCACCTCAATGTCTTTCCTGTAGTGAGGGACCAAAATGATCTTGGTTTTATAAACAGAACACAGAAAAACTTCTTTAAAAAAAAAAGACATTCTTCCTCTTCTTTTCCAAACCAATCTCAGACATCAGATATGAACAGGCAGGCTGAGCTTGGGCTGCTGGTGGAGGAAACCCTTGCAGAAGCATCTGAGTGCTCCTAAAGCAATCAGGAGAGATGTGTATGCTGATAGAACTGAAAAAAAAATATCCCACTGAGGTTCCCTCAGGGCTCAGAAAGGCTCCTTTTCTTAGATGGAACTCCTTTTTTTTTTTTTTTTTCTTCTCAGGAAGTGGTTTTTGAAAAGCTGCAAAGAAATTGACACTCATTTTTCTTTGTCTAGAGGCAAAATTGCAAAACAGTGTCGTGGAATGTTGGAAGAAGCAACAGAATGAAATGAGGAGAATCCTAAAAAAATATAAGTGATGGTGAAATTACCTGAGAAGGCTTTGCCCAGCTTTCTGGGATTAAGTGCTCATCAAATAGAAATCATCAGCTGGCAGGAATTCGCAGGGAGGAATGAAATGGGTTTGAGCACTGAGCTTTGACCTCTGTGAAAAGTGAATTCTCCAAAATGACTCCTTATTTTGGCAAATCTTAGCCTTTCTGTGCAAGGAAGCACTCAGTGGGATGCTGATTTTCCAAGTAAGCAGGATGGAAGTCAGTCCATACAAATGACACGGCTGTTGTACCTGATAGGTATGTTAGCTATGCTGCTTCTTACAGGCAATAAATTACCCTTTGAAAAAAAGAATCCAATCTCTTCTGATGTGGCAAAGGAAAAGAAGAAACTAGATGCAGCCTCCTTCATTTCTTCCAGCTTAAATTGTAGATTTCCACTTCAGCTGGACAGATGAACCCTGGCTTCAGTTTCACAAGCAGAATTCAGCTGTTCCGTGCGTGAAACTGAAGCTAAGTTGTTGTCCTGGCACGGAAGTGGAAGAAGCATCTGGCTAGTGAGAGGGACTAGCAGCAAGCAAGATCCCTTTCCAAAGTACTCTGTGTTGGCTTACTTTTTCCAAAACAGATGAGGATCAAAAAGCAACATGAATTCCTTGTCCAAGTACTCATTAGTCTTAGGGGAAAAAAGGCTTAATAGCACAATAAAATAGCCTGGACACCAAGTGTCTCAGCTACATGAATCCATACTTGATAGAGATAACAGAAAGAGTGCAGCAAGCACAGTCACCAGCTCGTGCATTGTGCAGTCTGCTCTCTTTTAAGTCAGTTGTCAGGTTTAGTGCTCTCCCTTATCAGAAGCTATCAGCTGTCACACAGGGAGAGGCCGTTGCAGGTGGATTGTAAGTCTGCAGAATGGAGTCTGTTGCCATCAGAAAACCCCACAAGCTGAATCACAGGAGCACCAGATCAAGTGGAACATCTCCACAGCCTCTTAGGACATCATAGCTGTTAGCAGGCTGCTTTCCAACAGCCCCTCACAACTCCCTCCTCGCAGCAGGAATATCAATTATTTACTAGGGAAACAAACTCTGCTATGTGAGCTGAGGAAGATTCCCTCACAAGCTGTTCCCAACACAGAGACACACTTCTGCTTTCGTCAGAAGAGTGACCTACATGCTTCAGGTTAGTCAATAAAGTACCTCTTTCACACTCATTGATTAATGTGGAGAGAACTGCAGGCAGGAAATTCACTTGTTTGCCTGATGTATTTTGCCTAAACAATGTGCTCTTCTCAACCAGGACATTTGTTTTCTGCAGTTTGCTCTACTGTTTGCATAACATTCTCATCGATTCCAAACCTATTCCATTTAACTCGGTGACAGGAAAACCTTCAGACTGTTTCCCTCACCTGTAAATCAATCACTCTTCTGAAAGTCCCAATGACTAGTCAGAAACTCGTGTTGCAACAGGCCAGAGCACCAACAGCAGACAGGAATGTGTCTCCTCCTCTCCAGCCTTCCCAATTTTCCCCTTTTAGCATGGCAGTGTGGATGATGCAGTGGAACAGCTAGCTGACAGTAATGTTTCATGCACATTTCTCCTTAATTTTGTCTCCTCTAGAAGATCTACCTGTCTGAATCCAAATTACTGCAGAGGGGAAAAAAGAAAAAAAAATTAAATCTTTCTTCCTTTAACTGTATCCAAATCTTTTTGACCTGGACTTCTGCAAAGCCTCTGACACAGCCCCCCACAACATCCTGCTTGCCAAGTTGGAGAAATGAGGATTCAATGGGTGGATGGTTCATTGGATAAGGAATTGACTGGATGGTCACATCCAGAGGTTGTTTTATGGCTCAAAATCCAGGTGGAGATTGGTGACAAGTGGTGTCCCTCAGGGGTCCATAGTGGGACCAGTACTAATATTTTTACCAATGCTATAGACAGTGGGATTGAGGGCACCATCAGCAAGTTCACAGGTGGCACTAAGCTGACGGTGCTGTTGATGTGCTATAGAGGGACAGGAGGTCATCCAGAAGGCACTGGACAAGCTGGGTAGGTGGGCCCAGGTGAACCTGATGAGGTTCAACAAGACCAAGTGCAGGGCCCTGCACCTGGGTTGGAACAATCCTCATTATCAGTACAGGCTATGGATAAAGACTTGAAAGTTCTGGTGGATAAGAAGGTGGCCAGTTGCACCCTGGGACTGTTCAGCCCAGAGAAGAGAAGGCTCCAGAGAGACCTTAGAGCAGCCTCACAGTACCTGAAGTGGGGTGCAAGAAGGCTGCAGAGGGACTGTTTTCAAAGGCCTGCAGGGACAGGACAAGGGCAATGGTTTGAAATGACAGAAGAGATTTAGATTGGATGTTAGGAACAAGAACCTGTACTAGTGGGAAGTGTCCCTGCCTATGGCAGGGGGTTGGAACTAGATGATCCTCGAGGTCCCTTCCAACCTTACCATCCTATGATTCTGTAAGTTCTGCACCATGAGAGTGCTAGAACACTGCAACAGGTTGTCCAGGGAGGTGGTTGAGACCCCCTGGAAATACTCAGGGTCAGGCTTAAGAAGTCTCCGAGCAACCTGCTCTAGTGGAGGCTGACTGCAAGGGGGTTGGACTGGATGAACTTCCAACCCAAACTATTCTGGTATTCTGTGATTCTAAAGGATAGAAGTGTGCCAAATCTTCATAAAACTCCTTTCAAGCAGTCCTCATCTGGCATGAAGTTTAATTCTTGTCTAATTTGATGTGCTTTCTTGAATCACTTTCTAAACTGCAGTGGAATTTCTTATGGCCTTTCTTAACGGCGCTTGAAGCAAAGCGGAGCAGCGCTACGGCAGCGCGGGACAGGCAGAAAATTGCCTCCTTTACCATCCAAGATCGATAAGTAAATGGGCATTGTAAACACAAAGGTGTTAACTGCAATAAATAGTCATAAAATCAAGGAATAACTGAGGCTGGAAGGGGCCTCTGGAGGTTTTCCATGCCAAACTCCTGCTCAGAGCAGGGCTACTTTCAAAGTTAAATGAGGCTGAATAGTTTTCCATGCTGCATTGGAAGACGATGGGTGAGTGGATGGGGACAGAAACCAAGGCAATGACAGCTCTGTGCTGCCCTTCAGCATACCTACTCCAGCAAAATTGCAGCTAAAGCAAGCATGGTCTTCAGGAAGGGAGAAAAGGTAACAGCATCTTACAAATCCCCTCTCTCTGGCTCATTTAATACAGATTTTCTTGTTTTATTTTCCTTCCAGAACATTAAAAATTCCTTTTCTTTTCTCTGTGTGACTGCTCAAAGGTAGTTCACATTAATTACCTGACTGTAGACATCATCATCTATAATCTGGTATTTCCTGTCCTGGAGAGCTCATATCAGCATTGTAGGAATTTGTCATCTTGCCTAATGTGTAGTATTTCTGTACCACCTGTATACAGGCCCTTTGAAATGGATGGGGCAGCAAATGTGCTGCCCACTAAGAGAGTGACTTGCACTTTAGGGTCACATTTGGTGATGCTCTTTTGGATAGAAGGAAGGCTGCAGGTTTCACAAGTGACACACACTTCTGTTTGCTACACAGCACCTGGAGCTCCGCTGGATACTTTGGTCTCCTGTCCTCCCTCTGGAATCCCTGCTGCTGAGCCTTGCCTTTTCTTTTCCTCTAAAGAAAACAACAGCTTGGCCATGAGCTGCAGTGACAGCAGGAGGAGAGCAGGCACAGATCAGGCAAGGTGTTGGAGGATTTTCTGCATGCTCTGTGAGTATTTAGGGAACTGTGTGATATGTGATGCTAAATGTGAGGTTAAAGCAGTGTGAACCCTGGAGTTAGACCCAAGTATCTCCAGACAGGCAGAGTTACCTACTGACTGTACATCTGAGAAACTACATTCTTCTGGCAAGTACCAAGAGTGCTTGGACATGGTGGCTTAAGATAGAGCTATTCTGGAAATGTTCCTGCAGCTGTTACTTGGAAAACATCTGTGGTGTACTGCTCATGGAAATTTGTACATCTCTCTTCGCACTACCACAGAACAATTAATTTTGTGAAGCAAAGTATAAATTAGGATTGGGAAATCTAAGTAGGACATTATGCACCAGTGGACATGGCATGACTAAAGGTAGTTGTTGTTTGGAAAGAAAGGAATATTCCATTTCTGGCATGGGAAAATAGAGTAAGATTGGCAGACTCTGTGAGACCTCCAGAACTCCAACTGCTAGTTATTTGAGTAAGAAGAAGCAATCCACTAGAGTTGAGGGGTGAATTTTTTACACTTAGAGTTGGAAAAGCCCTTCAGTCTGTGATAATTTATGCCAGTCAGTCATGCTGATACAGGGTTGGTATGCAGGGTGACATAGTTTGCAGTTAATGGTTATTCTCATGCAAATATGAAAGACACTGCCCTGAAGAAATCAGTCTGAGCAAAAGACCTTCAAGAAGGTAAATTGAAGACACCCTGGGATAGGACAGAGAGATGTATTTTGTTCACAGCATGTTAGATAATTAAGGGATTTTTCATCTCTTGAGGCTTTCAAATTAAGCCTGGGTGATTAGAAGGTGTGCTTGCTGAAATGTTACAGCCTGTTGCATTTCAGAGTGGATAATCTGGAGAATCCAGAGTGTGAGGAGTTGGGAATGTCTTTGGTAACGTGGCAAAGAGCAGCAGGAGAAGAAGTGAGGGAGGATTTCTGACTCGTGGCCAGAAATTTGTCACTGGCTGGTACTGGGGCAGGGACTCTGCCCCCAGCTGATGAGGCAGTGTGTGACTTATTGTGTCATCTAGCAGCCAGGTATCACCTCCCTCTTTCTACAACTCTCGGAAAGGAGGCTGCAGTGAGGTGGGGTTGGCCTCTTCTCCCTAGTATCAGGTGATAGAAAGAGGCAGTGGCCTGAAATTGTGCCAGGGGAGGGTGAGGTTGGAGATGAGGAAAAATTCCTTTGCTGCAAGAGTGGTCAGGGATTGGCACAGGCTGCCTAGGGAGGTGGTGGAGTCCCCATCCCTGGAGGGGTTCAAGAAAGGTGTGGCCATAGCACTTGGGGACATGGTTTAGTGGCCATGGTGGGGGTTGGGTTGGTGGCTGGACTGGATGATCTTGGAGGGCTTTTCCAACCAAAATGATTCTGTGCTTTTATGATTCCATGATTGGCTCTTTCATTCCTTAAAAGCCAGAAATCAAGATGGAATTATCTCCCTTTTGTTTCATGGAGGCTTTGTGCAGTATCTGATGGTTTCTTAATGTTTAATCCAAATCACCCACAGTGGATTTGCACCACAGAAAATACCTGTTCCCAGCCCCTCCAAACTGAATGCCTTCCGGTAAATCATTTTACTCAACAGCTGCCTGATTCTGCTGTCAGAAAGGTGACTGCTCTTTTATTCTTGGTTTAACTTTTAATGACTAATTTAAATTCCATTTATGCAGAATCCCTCTGATTCTGAAAATGCCTTCTGAAAACTATGCACAGCTACCTTCCTAAAAGAATCCTTTAAAAAGCCTTAAGTACAACACTGCCTGGAATTATCTTGTCAATTAAATAAAAGAACCCACTTGAAATAAGTGACAAAAACACACAGTGAATGAAACTCACCTTCCAGAGTAACAAATGGTTATTAAAAGAGACCTTTCAGCAAACTGCTAGTTGCATGGTCACGCTTAGACAAGCACAGGGTTACTGAAACAGAGAGCTTCCTTTCAGGCAATTTAACTTGCAGCAAAGGCAAATTATTGCCATAAAAGCACCCAAGCACACTGCTCATTCCCTTGGCTTCTCAAAGATTGCCCTGGCTGCACAACAACATCAGTTGGATCAAAACTGGGCCTGCCTCATTACAAATACTGCCTGCAGAACCTCCATGCAGAAAATTCATATAGGCATCCCATAGTGTCTGCTAAAAAAAAAGGCAGGAAGGGATGATTGAGTAGACTTGAAGATGCAATAGAGGTTTCTGACAACAGCTGTGATGGAAATCAGTGACACTGAGCTGGCTCACAAAGGATCTGCAAGAGGATCAATACAAAGGATGCCTAAACCCACCCAGTGCAGAAAGGATGAATTCACAGACTCACAGATTGCATTGGGTTGGAAGGGACCCTCAAAGGGCATCTTGTCTAACCCCCCTGCACTCAGCAGGGACACTTTCAGAAAGATCAGGCTGCACAGGGCCACATTAAGTCTGATTTTTAATGTCTCCAGGGACAGAGCCTCAACCATGTCCCTGGGCAACCTCTTCAAGTACTTTACCACTCTCATTGTAAAGAACTTCTTCCTTATGTCCAACCTAAATCTACCCCACTCTAGTTTAAAGAATATTTGTAATCACTGAGTAAGTTATGAAATGTGTCACAGATCTGGAATCTTTCCTAGTTACTTCCTTTTCCTCAGAGCACAGTGAGTGGAATTTGAACAAGGTGGGGCAGCAACAGTGTGTAAGCAACAAAACTGCAAATATTCTTGACGTGGCCCTGGTGAAGTCATCCATGGGCGCTGTCCCCTCCTCACCCTCTTTACGTGAGGGTTTGCATGAGCTTGGGGGTTGTAGTTCCCCATTCCTCTTCTCATGCCAGAGCCATTTTCAAGGCCTTCAAAACAAGATCTGATGATCTTCCAAAAGCAGGTTGCTTTGGACACTGTGTTTGCAAGCTTGGCAGTTAGCTCTTTAACAGCTCCCTAGATCTTCTCAGCTCTGTGTGGAGAGAGGTCTTCATGACAACACAGGCAGGGGACCAGGCTTGCTGAAGAACACTGTTCACTCCCCAGCCAGTTTCTCATGCTCTGCTGGCACTGGAGATTGTGGATCTCTGTGGTTACCAGCACACTCTACATGGGCATGCTCAGAGCCCCATAGGTAGGGGCCTATCCACAGTGTGATTTCTGGAACAAAATCCTTTTGAGTCTGTGACAGTTCTCAATGAAGACTTGGAATTTCCTTCAGGATTTTTATCAATAGAAGTAGTTCAGTTCTTAGCTGTGCTTTGTGCCAGCTGCTGTACGAGGAATAAGAACATCTAGAGAAGATTTGTTTTCCAAAAGACTTTTTGATCTCTTCTAGTAACCTCAACTGGGAGTCAGAAGTTAGGTTCCTCTGTTGTCAGAAATGCCTCCAGAGACAGTTTAATGTCAAAAGTAGCTCTGAAGAGACAAGACTAAACAGGCAAGGAGAACACTGCATTAAAACAGCACAAAGGAGATGAAAACAGACCAAATGTTAATCAAGGCAGTGAAAACAGAGGTCTGAAGTTGTCATCTCCAGCACTTCACATCAACATTTCTTCTCCTCTAGGAGTCTGAGGCTGCTCCCATGGTGGTTAGCTGTAGTTTTGCCTTCTTTATGCTAGAAAATCTTGTGATTGAAGTTATACAGACACAATTCCTTTTCTCCCAGGACTTTGTTGTGCTGGTAGAGGGGTACTTACAGCAATATAGGGGTATAAATACAGTAGCTTTGTATCAATACAAGGCAGCTTTATACCAGCTTAAACGAATGCCTCATTTTATGACTTTAAATCTCTCTAATACATACAGAAACGATAGATACCTCTTCTAAATACACACAGGGGTCTGTATAACCAGCTCTGTGAATAACCAGGGCACTCTGCCTCTGTCCTGTCCCCAAAACACTTGGCTGAAGATGCCCTGCAATCAGCCATGTGTGGCAGCTTCATCAAGAGCCCAGTGACCCAGCAGTGCTTCCAGGCTCCCTCTTTGAATGCCTCTGAAAAACTTTTCTGGGTGCCCACCAAAAAACCATGTAAATTCTGCTTTGGCAAGACAAACCCACGCACAACAACCTGTTGTTGTCTTCCACAGGCTAACTTGCATTTTTCTTCATGGGGAGCTTCCTCTTGTCAGGAAGTTCCTCTCAGCTAGTCATTAATGCTGGATGATACTATTTCTGTGCTGGTTGGCCACACGTTGCAACAGCAAGACAAAATAAGCCCAATCTCTAACAGCCTATGGGCTGTCCTAAACTTCTTAAGTTTCCCTTGATTTGTGTTTGGGTCTCATCAGCTCAAAATACTTCCTGCTAAGTATAGCTCCCTTCTCCTGAGCAAACAAGCTGGGTTTCTTTTTTTTTTTTTCCCCCCTGCAGCCTCCCTTCCCCATTTCAACAGCTATTTTGAACTCGGGGTGTGGTCACCGCAGCGACAGTGTCTATACTCTGTCACTGCTCCTCTTGGGTTGTGTTCTTGTTGCCAGTGAGCCTTTTCCCCAGCACCAGCCTCCTATTTAGTCGACTCCTTGATCAGCAAGCCCCACCCTCAATCCATCTTTTAGGAAGCAGGGAATAACTTGGAATAATTTCATTTATTTATGAGTTCAGAACTTGACCGACTTCCACAAGGTGAAAAGTGTGAAATTACACTCCTCTGCACTGAAAACAGGAGCTGTGCCAGTGGGGACAGTTAGGAAGGGATCAAATGCCCTTTGCCTTTGGGGGCTGCTGGCAGGGGAACAAGTTTTACATTCCAGCAGATTTATGAATCATTTCATCTCCTGGCCTTGTTCCCACACAAAGGACCCGGTGAGGAGAAGCCCACGTTACTTTTACTGCCCTCAGTTAAATAGAAAACACCCAACTGTCAAATCATCCTTTTTAATTATCACTGAGTTTTGGGTTGGTTTTTTTTTTTTTCCCCATATGATGCCTCTTAAGGAGTTAGGAAAGAATAAGCAGCTCTCAAGGGGGGGAGAGGATTCTAGGGCTAATCTCATTTGATGCAGGCTCTCTTGATGTTTGATACTTCACTCATCTCCTGGTGTCAGCTTGAATTATGTTTGAAGCAAATGCTAATTCACACATCAGCTGTTCTCTCTTCCATCGTGGCAGAAAACTTAAGGATGTTGGCCAAACTTGACACATTTCCCCCCGCCCCGAATTAGCTGCTAAGTCTCTAATCATCATACAGCAGCAGTGTGGTCTTAGGGGAAGAGAAATAGTCACAGCTCTGTGGCTTCCACCTTCCCCTTTTCAGCGCTGCTGCTCTCCTGGTGCTGCTGTCCTCTTCCTCACCATTATAATGGGATAGCAGTGGGGCACTTAGATTAATTAGTGGCTGTAAGGCGTGTGGAGCTCTTTGGTTAAGTGGTTGAAAGGAAACTATTGTTCTGAGTGACCCTAATTGTTCTTACCTGGGTGTCCAGTTGCTGAGTGGGCAGGCTGCTTGTGTCAAGAGTGTTAATTACTGCCTGTCTCCTTCAGCAAGAGGGTTTGTAAGCCTGTTTCAGTTTGGAAATCCACATGTCACAAGGCCCAATTACCATCTCTGATCTCATCACCTGCCAGGCAATACACAGCTATTACCCATCCACAACTGTTCCAGATGAATCGCTGTGCGGACATGCCAGGACAACGTCTCCCAAGCCATACTGGAAGGCTACTTAAAATGATACCAATTTCACTTGATGGCACTGAAAAGTCTCACAGATGACAACAAATACTGGTATTTAGCTTAAAATTTCTCTGGCAGAGGTTAAGGCTTCAGGATAAGCCTTTGCTTGCATTAGGATCCAAAAAGATTTCAGATGGGGTTTCCTCCAGCTTCAATTCCTTTCATTGTTGGTTTCACACCAGTCTGCTGGGTCAGCATAACTCAAGAATTCCTCTCTCAAAGGCTCTCCTCACTGTTTCTAAATAATGAGTGCTACAGCATCTGTAGCTAAGAAGTGTCTCTATCTCTGTAGAGTCCCAAAGAATGGCAGGAAGGAATTGCTATTCCATGTTATAGAATAGATAAATTGTGTTTTCTCACAATAGTGGAAACACTTCTCATTCGTTCTCATACACACTTCCCCTCTTCATAAATGAATGCCACATTGGAAGAAAAAGATTCCTTGCATAACTGAAAAAAAACAAAACACCAAACCCAGATGTTCTTTTGCAGACCTTACCATGACTTCTCCTTGTCATTCTGCCAAAGCCAGACAGCACAGGGAGCAGACTCATTTTCCCAGTTTATAATCCCAGAGCTGATGAGATCATTGCTTACAGCAGGGATCTTTGGAGTTTGAGGCTGTTTGTTTTTTTCTCAATCCTACTCAGCTTTTTGCAACAGATCAGTTAATTAAAGATGGACAAAGGTGAACAGGGATGATTCTCTTCTAGTGTAGCAAATGAGCCCTTCTGCTCATAGAATCCTAGAATGGCTCAGGTTGGAAGGGACCCCAGAGATCATCTACTCCAGCCTCCTCACTGAGGGCAGGGATGCCTCTCAACTAGACTTGGCTGCTCAAGGCCTCATCTAGCCTGGCCTTGAACATCTCTAGGGAGGAGGCATCTGCAACCTCCCTGGGCAGCCTGTGCCAGAGTCTTACCCCTTCATACTGAAGAACTTCCTAAGATCCAGTCTGACCCTGACCTCGCTCAGCTTCAAACCATTCACTTTTGTCCTATTGCTAAACACCCTTATGAGAAGTCCCTCTCCAGCCTTCCTTCAGCTATTGGAAGGCAGCTCTGAGGTCCCCCTGGAGTCTTCTCTTCTCCAGGCTGAACACCCCCAGCTCCCTCAGCCTGTCCTCACAGCAGAGGTGCTGCAGCCTTTGGATCATCTTTGTGGCCCTCCTCTGGCCTCACTCCAACAGCTCCGTGTCACTAGTGAGGCAAGCTTTTATCACAGATTTTTCCCCTTCAAATGACATCATATATAAAAAAATAATTGTGCAGATTGTTGTGTTAGATTTAAATGATTAAAAGGAAAGCCAGGGATGCGTTCAAGGAGATGTGAGAATTAGCATTGCTAGAACTGTCATGCTAAGTGTTCACAACATGAACTTCTTTTGCTGCTTAGGTAAACCAAAATGCATGTTCCATGATGTGGCTTAGCAGAGCAGAGAGAGGAGGATCATCCACACTCCATCTCCGTGGTGGCAAGATACATTTCAGAATGTGAGGGGAGAAAAGTGGTGACTGCCAAGGGCATTTGGATAACAGAGGCTCATCCTGTCAACATCCCCTAGATGACATCACTCCGAGGAGTCAGTCTCAAGTCAGCTCCACTAACAGTAATCATAGAATCATTAAAGTTGGAAAAGACCTTCAGGATCATTGAGTCCAACCATAACCTAACTACTTGTGCTGGTTTGAGGCTAATTGGAATATTTTAATGAAAAAAAAAATAGATTATAGGCTGTGAAAAGCAAACAGTGGTGATGTCTGCTTCACTCATAGGCTTGCTGAGATGTATAAAAGCAAGGACACAAACATAGATAACACAGAGAGTCTCTCTGTAAGCTGCTGTGTCTTCTGCTTTCTGCTATGTAACCAAACACTAATCACTCTGCTTCTAACCCCCCTTGCCAATCCTCCAAACTCACCTTGCACATAAGGCAGACCCTGGGATAAGGTGGAGGGGTGGGAAGAAGGTGGAAGGGTGGTTGGGAGCCCCTCCTGGGGACTCTGATTTCTGGGAGGGGGATTGTGTTTCTGTATTACATCTAACTTGTATATGTCTGTATATCTCTGTAACTATTCATGTCTATTGTGTATATCTCTGCTTGTACATTGTGCTAAGCTGTAAATAGAGCTTCATGTCCTTAACTTCCAGCCAGCTGAGTCTAGTCTGGGGGGTTTTCATAGAGTGGGGCGGCAGGGAACTCCCAAACCATCACACTACCATGACCACTAAACTATATCCTGAAGCACAACATCTACACACTTCTTAACCACCTCCCTGGGCAACTTGTTCCAATACCTGACCACTCTTGCAGGCAAGGAGTTTTTTTTTCCTAATACTCAAACAGAGCAGATCCAAAATTCTTACTTCAGAACCTAAAACTGCTTTTATCTCACAAAAAAAAAAAAAAAAAAAAAAAAAAAAGGATAACCTAGGAACCCCTCAGTCACTATGTCTGTTCATCCATGCAGGGATGCTGTATTTAAGGGTGCTCAGACATATCTGATGGTACCTCTAAGAGAGCGCTGGCTTGTGTCAGGAACGTCCTGGGGAGAAGCTGTGCATGCTTATGGAAATCCAAGATTTCCTTGTCCTCTTGTCATCAAAATAAACTTGAAGAAATCGTTGGCCGTCATCACTGGCAGAGCAGACAGGAGCTGTGCCTAGAAATAGAGATTGGCATAGCAACACTGTTGGCTGTTTGGTAAAGGAGGCAGCTTATTTTTCCAGGCTGCGACATTTAATAAACATGTTCTGTTTGCTGAAACTGTGGAACCTCACTCGATCAAGCCAAATGCCAATCTGCGGGAGTCGCCACGGCAGACTCTTGTCTCCAGTATGTACACAGCCCGAGTCGCTGTGGTTTCGCTGGCTTTGTCCCACCACGTTTGTTCCTTTGTCTTTGCCCACGAGAAACGGCACATGGAACGTGTTGAAAGAGCCCCACAAATCCTCCAGACGACGATTTGTTCTGTGAGGTCCTGTTTTATCTTGTCATCAGGGCTCCGTTGAGCTGCAGGGGGGGGAAGCCCTCTGGTGCAGCCTCTGACGTGGGCTGTCGGCGTTAGGAGCCACCCGAAGCATGAAACCTCGGCTTCGTGCTCCACACTGACAGCGAATGTACGGAGAAATACTATGAAACTTTGTAGTGCCGGACTCTAAATAAAGCTGACTATAGGTTTGCAACTTTTCAGTGGCTTTTGTAAACACGGATGGGCACTTCGAACCCGCACACAGCCTGAGGGGAAGGGTCCCACACAGGCACTAGGGAGAGCTGAGCTACCTCAGGCCAGTCCCCTCGGGGCAGCAGGTCAGGATTTGTCGTTATCCTTTATTGCGGCTCTTTTATGATGACTGTAGGAGCGGGGGGTGGTTCTCAGGTGCCCCGCGGGGTCCGGCAGCCGTCGCCGCGGGGCGAAGCGCCGGTGAGGCTTGACCGTTGGCAGCCGCTGCCCTCCCGCTCAGCCGGTTGCTAAGGCCCGCAGCTGGAGGCGGGGCAGAGGTAGAACAGGCCTGGCCAATCCGGACAGAACCACCCCGGCTCGGTGGCCAATCGCCGCCTGTAAACAACACACCCACCGCGGGGCAGGCGAAAGGGGAGGAGCCAAGCGGAGCTGCTGGCCAATAATCAGCGGCGGAGCGCGGGCCAATCAGCGACGGGGAAGGTTTGGGCGGACGTTTTGAAACGAGTTGGCGGCCACTGAGGTGCCGTGCTCGGGTCCCTTTAAAGGAGTGATGCGTCTCAATGTTGTCTTCTTCCGCCGAGTCGTTGACCGCTCTCCGGAGGAGCCCAGATTTGCCCCGCTTCCTTTATAGCAGAGGCGCTGCTGCGTGCTTGCGTCGCGTCCTGACCTGACCTCCGGTCCACCTCGGGGCACCCATAAGGGTGGTCGGCCGGCAGCGGACTATTTAGCCTCTCGGCGGCGCCTCACCGGCCGGGTCTAATGGGGAGCGCTCCGCACGGGGCCATCTGCGGGCCGCCCGAACGAAAACAAGGGGGAGGAGCTGCGTCGTCTCCATTTTGATGCGGGGCTGTTGCGGAGGCGGCTGGTGGGGGCCGGGGATGGTGCTGCTGCCTCGGGTATCGCTGTGACTCCCTGGGGGAGGCGAGCGGGGCCGGACGCGGGCGGGGGCGCAGGCGGCCCTGCCTATGCGGGGCCAGCGGCGGAGCCCACCCGCGTCCCTGCGGTGACGGGAGCCGGGCTCGCCTCCCCCTTCCCCGCCGAGGAGGAACAGAGCGGTGAGGGCCGCGGGGGGGGCCCGGTGCTCCCTCGCGACCGTCCCGGGTGAGTGCGTTGGCAGGGCTGGGCTGTCCCCTCCTTGAGGCGTCTTGCCAAACCCCTTTGTTCGCCTCCCGGAGGGGAAAGGGGCTGAGCGGTTTCCAGCGGGGCGGGGGGCGCCCGGCTGCCTTTGTCCCCGCTGGGGAGGGGGCGGCGAGCCGCCAGCTGCTGACGAGCTGTGTGTGGCGTGCAGGTGAAGGATCCGAGGCAGGGGAGAAGATGAGCAGCGAGGCGCTGTGGCTTTTCAAGCAGCTGAACCTCCACCTGGAGCAGGAGGGGCGCTTCCAGCCCCGCGAGAAGGGGCTCAGTCTCATCGAGTGCGCCGCCGAGGTGAGCGGGCGGCTGCGCCGGGCGGGAAGCAGGCTCCTGGGGGCAGGAAAGGGGTGCTGCAGAAAAGGCTTAGCTAGAAGGGAGACGTGCCGTACGTAGCTCCGAAAAATCCTGTACTCTACGAGCGCCGCTTGCCTTTTGTTCGAGCTCAGGTCTGTGTAGTTACTATCGTGCAGTTCGTTAGCGAAGAACTATGACCTACAGGGCACGGCGAATGCTCTGCCGTTTGATAGTAGAGGCTTGGAGTGAACGCAGAACCGAGCGATGTGTATTGTTTATCTCTTGGTACTGCAAGAAAGCTGGCGTGTCAAGCGAGGTGGTTAATAAAATGCTTTGAATCATCAAGGTGTAGGGAAATGAACCTGAAACCGCTCACTGTTTGACAGTAAGGAAAGAAGCTAAGCACAAACATGGCCAGAATTCCGTTCTGAGTTTAGGGCAAGCTTGCATTCCTTCTGATGCTTGAGAGGAGTTCTGGAAAGAGCCTTAATGCTCAACAAAAACAAGTCTTTGAAATCAGTCTGCTTGTTTGCTTTGAAAGCGGAGCTTTTGCTGCTTAAATATTAAACGGAGGTGGCAAGGAGAGTAAGATGAGTTCGGTCATCTCTCTTTCCTTAAGGTCAGGAGGCACTGGATATGCAAGCGCTTAGTTAACTGTTGCCTTAAAATAACAAATGTGTAGTTGGCTATGTGGCTGTGCTGGGTATTGCACCAGTGAGACTAATCGTGTACCTGGGGTGTGTTTTGAGCCTCACATAACCAAATCGATGCATTTAAGTTAAGAAAAAGGAAAAGAAAAAAAATCATTCCTCTTTGATCTAAGATGATCAAAGCAAGTGGTCACAGCCACCACTGCTGCCACTGAGTGATTCTGACTTTGCTTCCCTTGTCTTAGAATGAAAACACTCTGTGTCCCAGACAAAGGAATGCCAAGGTGGAAGATCTTTGGAGCCTCACCAACTTCTTCGGGTTTGCAACCGAAACGTTTGTTTTGGCTGTTAACATTCTGGACAGGTTCCTGGCTCTTATGAAGGTATATTTGGGGGGGAAGAGAACACCGTTGTGGTGTGAGCTCAGCTTACTGTGAACTTTCTTGCCTGACAAAAGAGAGGGAGGGTTGTGATCTAGGTTGGAACTGCGGCTATTTGGTCATTCAGTGCAGGCAACATTTCTGAAGTCCTTTGTAACCCTGGAGTACAGCTCTGAAGGCAAGTAGCAGCATGGTTTAATTCCTCTAATAGCTCTGGAACCAGATGTAAAAGACTAAGAAAGGAGGAATTAAGGAACAAACCAATTCGTGTTATAGACTGTTTCTAGTTAAAGCTTAGCTCAGCACTGGAACTAATGCCAAGCGATGTGGTTTTCTAGATGCTTTGCTTTTCGTGTTTGTGCAGCTTCATAGCAGACAATTTGAACCTAAACCAGTTTCCCATTATTAGGAAAAAACCCAACACATAAACCACCTCTTCCAATCCTTACCGTTCTACGGTTCTGTGATAGACGCATCAGTTCTGTGGTCTGATTGTCCTTGAGGTTGCACAAAACGATTTCCTGGTGGAGAGGAGAGAATAGCAGAGGTAGGAACAAGTTGGGGAGGGGTAGGACTGCCTCGAACAGGCTCAGGCTGGCTTTGTGTAGGCTTTTACTGAGGGCAGATGAGCGCCGCTGCTTGGCGAAGTGGGGGTACTGCAGTGCTCACTGCGCTTCGGTTGTGTGGTGTTGTGGAGCTAGCTCAGTAGAGGGTGCTCAGCTGTCGAACTTCACTTCCTCTGCCTTAGCTGTGGCAAATTGATGTGACAGTCACGGCACGGTGGGGGTTGGAAGGAACCTCTGGGCCACCCCCCCCGCCAAGGCGGGGTCACCTAGAGAAGCATCATGCAAGAACCCAGCCAGGTGGCTTTGGAATGTCTCCACAGATGGATGCTCCACCACTTCTCTGGGCAGCCTGCTCCAGCGCTCTCTCACCTTTAAATTAAAGAAGCTCTTCCTTATTCAAGCTTTTGCCTGTTACCCCTTGTCCTATCACTGGGCACCGCTTAAGAAAAAAAAGCCTGGTCCTATCCTCCTGCCACGCACCTTTGAAATAGTAATCAGCATTGGTGAGATCTGCCTCAGTCTGCTCTTCTCCACACTAAAAAGCCCCAAGTCTGTCTTCATAAGAGAGATGACAGAATCCTAGAATGGTTTGGTTTGGGAGGGACCTCCAAAGGTCATCTGGTCTGGTGTCCCTGCTGGCATCCTCCACTAGAGCAGGTTGCTCTCAGCCTCCTCCCAGTCCTCTCCTCACCTTTGTTTGTTGACTGCTGAAACCTGTGATGTGGCTGTGACTGAGTGGGGTGTATGAGTTGAATGACATCACTTCTAGTGCAGATAAGCAAAACTTCCTGTTGAACACATGAATCAGCTCCCCTAGGCTGGAGGAGCTGTTGGTGTTGCTGTTGGAGAGCAGGAAGGCACTCACAGTGCTGCTTCTTACTTGTAGGTGAAACCAAAGCATTTGTCTTGCATTGGGGTTTGCTGTTTCCAGCTGGCTGCCCGGGTGGTGGAGGAAGAATGCAATATTCCATCTGCTCACGAGCTCATCCGGATCAGTCAGTGTAAATGCACCGTCTCAGACCTCAGGCGGATGGAAAAGATCATTTCAGAGAAGTTGCACTTTGAATTTAAAGCTACTACTGCCTTAACCTTCTTGCACTTGTACCATACTATTGTACTCTGTCATACCTCAGAAAGGTGAGTGATAGTTTGAGCCTCTTTAGTTTCCCCTTAAATGATGATGGCAGTGCCTGGAGAGGAGGCAGCTCCTTAAGTTGTCACTTCCTGACGAGTGGCTCTGATGATATCCATGCTTCTCTCTTGGCTGTCTCACAGGAAAGAAATGCTGAACCTTGACAAATTGGAAGCACAGCTGAAAGCTTGCAATTGTCGTCTGGTCTTCTCAAAAGCAAAAGTGAGTAACCATAGAATCACTGAGGTTGGAAAAGGCTCTGTCCAACTGGCAGCTCAACACCACCATGGCCGCTAAACCATCTCCCCAAGTGCCATGGCAACACCTTTCTTGAAGCCCTTCAAGGATGGGGACTCCACCACCTCCCTGGGCAACCTGTGCCAATCCCTAACCACTCTTGCAGCAAAGGAATTTTTCCTCCTCTCCCACCTAACCTCCCCTGGCACAATTTCAGGCTGTTGCCTCTTGTCCCATTGTTAGTTACTTAGGAGCAGATGCCAACACCATCTTCAATGCAACCTTTCAGGCTCCTCTTCTCTAGACTAAGCAATCCTGGCTCCCTCAGCCTCTCCTCACCAGACCTGCTCTCCAAACCCCTTGCCAGCTTCATTTCCCTTCTTTGTACCCACTTCAGTGGCCTTCTTACACTGCCATGCCCAAAACTAGGCACTATTTGAGGTGCAATTAGTTTTCTTTGACTGCTTGAGGAGCTTTTAATTCATGTTCTGTTGAGCAGTGATTTTATCATTATGCTTTTTTTCCCCCTTTCAGCCATCTGTCTTGGCCTTGTGCCTTCTCACTCTGGAAGTTCAGACTTTGAAGTCTGTTGAGCTGTTTGAGATCCTTCTCCGTGTTCAAAAGCATTCAAAGGTAAATAGTTGCTGTGGATTGTTTTTCCAGTGGTTGGGGCTGCAGTTAATGATGTCCAGGGTTATATTTAAGGGACCCCTGCTGACAGTCTTTGCAGGTGCTGTTTTGGCATCAGCTGAAGGAAGCAATGAAATGAGTGTTTAAGCATCTGTCTGCCACTCCAGGAACAGAGTTCTGTTGGTAGAATGCCAAATGCCAGGAAACCTGCTGCTTGGAGAACAAGGGCAGGCTGCTTCTGCTATCACACAGAATCCTAAAATGGTTTGGGTTGGAAGGGACTTTAAAAGATCATCCAGTTCCAACCCCCTGCCATGGGCAGAGGCACCTCCTACTAGCCCAGGTTGCTCAAGGCCTCATCCAGCCTGGCCTTGAACACTTGCAGGCAGGGATCATCCACAACATCCCTGGGCAACCTGTGCCAGTGTCTCCCCACACTCACTGTCAAGAATTTCTTCCTCATCTCCAGTCTCAATCTAACTGTGAAAAAGATGGAAGCTTTTCATCCTTCAAGTCAAATTGAACTAACCCAGTTTCTGGAGGAGTGAAAGCAATTCCTAAAAGTATGAGATGATTCCATTTTAAAAAAGAATTTCATTTATGAATGGAATCGTCTTGGTTTCAGTTTTCCTTTTGGAAGTGATGATGAAAGAGTTAACAACAACTGCAGGGCAAACTGTCAACTCAGACTTGACTGTAGCCATTTCAGGGAGGTGTAGAGGAGCTCACCTTCACAAGCAGCCCGACTTTGACAACAGCATTACAGTTCTGACTCACTTTTATCTTGACTCATATTTTTCTTCTTCCCAAGCCTTTTCTGAGAAGGTTTAAAAAAAAGAGGGAGGGATTATCTTTAGAGCCTGTGTGTAATAGACTGAAGAGATTCTTTTCTTCTCTTGTCAGATCAGTGATAGTGACCTACTTTACTGGAGGGAGCTGGTCTCAAAATGCCTGGCAGATTATTCTTCTCCTGAGTGTTGCAAACCTGATCACAAAAAGCTGGTTTGGATTGTATCAAGACGTACGGCCCAGAATCTACAGAACAGTTACTACAGTGTTCCTGAGCTGCCAACCATCCCAGAGGGTGGATGCTTCAGTGAGAGGGAGAGGTTGGTACAGCTGATGTCAAGGGGTTCATTTCTTGGGGGTTCTTATGTTTGGGGGGAAATGTTCATGGTGACTAAGCTATTGACAGCTGCTTGGTGGGGAGGAATGCTAGCTTGGGAAATCCTGGTGGGCTGAAAGTACATGACAAGGAGAGATTAAAAGTGGTCACTGTGGTGTGTTTCTTTTTTTTTTTTTTTTTCTGAAGTACAAGTCCTTTACAGGGAGGCATTAATGTACCTCTGTTGCAATGGGTCCAATGGAGGGCTGGGAAAATAATCAGGGGGCTGGAGCACCTGACAAGCTATGAGAGTTGGGGTGGTTCAGCCTGGAAAAGAGAAGGGTTAGAGGAGACCTTGTAGTAGCCTTTCAGTATCTGAAGGGGCCCTACAGGAGGGCTGGGGAGGGACTATTGACAAGGTCTTGTAATGAGAGGATGAGGGGCAATGGGTTTGAACTGGCAGAGCGGAGATTGAAAGTGGATGTTAGGAGGAAGCTCTTCACAGTGAGGGTGGTGAGACACTGGCACAGGTTGCCCAGGGAGGTTGTGGAGCACAGAATCACAACTTTCACACATTCTGTGTGAATCACAACATTGTGCTCCACAACCTCTCTGGAGAGGTGTTCAAGGCCAGGTTGGATGAGGCCTTGAGTGACCTGTTCTAGTGGCAGACGTCCCTGCCTATGGTGGGGGGTTGGAACTGGCTGAGCTTTGGGGTCCCTTCCAACCTAAACCATTCTATGACAGGCTGAGGAAATAATGTTCAGCCTGGAGAAGAGAAAGCTCCAGGGGACCTTAGAGCAGCCTTACAGTATCTGAAGGGAGCTACAAGAAGGCTGCAGAGGAACTGTTTGCAAAGGCCTGCAGTGACAGGATGAGGGCAATGGTTTGAAATGAGAGCAGAGCAGATTGAGATTGGATGTGAGGAACAAGTTCTGCGCTGGAACACTGCACCGGGTTGCCCAGGGAGGGAGCTGAAGCCTCATGCCTGGAGATACTGAAGGTGAGGCTAGAGAAGGCTGTGAGCAACCTGCTCTAGAGAAGGATGTCCCTGCTGACTGCAGGGGGCTTGGACTGGATGACCTTCGGAGGTCCCTTCCAACCTGACCCATTCTGTTATTGTATGATTTCAGTTTTGTGAAGCAGTCTGCATTAGACAGCTTGAACTCTGGCTCCTTGATGAAGAGATCTTTTTGGCATTAGAAGAAAGGAAACTGTAACTTGAGTCTTTAGTGCTGAGAAGTATTTTGATCTGGGGTGTTACACTAGAAACACAAAAGCATGCAAGAAAACACAGGTTTGAGGAATATTTGCCAGTGTTGAGGTGGTGTGCACTGTTTTTATCACCTCTTCCTGCTGTGTTTTTTTTCTCTAGTGAAGACTCCTGCGAAGATATGAGCAGTGGGGAAGAAAGCCTCAGCAGTTCTCCTCCAAGTGACCTGGAAGGCACCTTCTTCTTTGAACTCAAACCTCCAGCAAAGTGGCAACAACCTCTTAGCTGTCGATCTTGATTGTGTTGGGTTGAGATTTTTTTTTTTTAATGCACAGTAGAGGCTTTTGGCAATAATAAATGAGGTGGTAAACTGTAGTAAGGCAAGAATTGCTGTGGTCTGTCAGTGCTTTGCCTGCCTTGGTTTGTTTTTTTTGTTGTAGTTAAGGAAGAAAAAGTCCTATCCAGGTCCTCAGTGAAAACCAAACTCTAATGGGTAGTTCTGTTGTCAGGAAGCATAAATGCTCTTGTAGCTGGTGGGCCAAAATGCTTATTGGCATCTAATTGTGGACTGTGTTAACAGCTGCATAGCCATCAGAGTGAGGGGAGTAAGGTTTTGTTTTCCCTTTGGTTGTTTCATTCCCCTTTGGGCTCAAGATGGTGATCAACTTGTGCAAGTCCAGTAGGCAGCTGCCAAGGTGGTTCAGCAATTTTGGGCATAGGACTTGTGGGGAGGCTAATCAAAAGGAGCTTGTGTAGCCCTTGAAGGGTTGAGCAGCAGCCTCTGGTGCGGAAAAGGAGGTTGCTGAGGAGGAGATGACTTTAGGGTCTTGACTGAAAAGCATAGACTGAGGATGAAAGGCTTTAAGCTAATGTTCTCAGTTCATAAAGGTTTGCTCCATGGGGAGAACGGACCAGGAAGGGGCTGTGCAGGCTTTCTCCTGGGAGGCTCTCGAGTTTCAACATGGTAAAGCCCAGAGATTGGTGTGAATTCAGCTTTGAGCAGCAAGATTGAATTCAAGTCATTTTGAGGGCACCTTAACTCCTTGTTGGGGATTAGATCCAGCTGTCCAGAGCAGGTGATGTGGAATGAGACACAAACACAGTACCAGGCTGAAAGGTATAATGTCATATGGGCCAGGTGCTGAAACTCCTTTAATGCTTTGTGCTCCGCTCCTCTGCAGCTGGATCTTGAGCTGTGTACCCCAAGCAGATTTTTTTTTTTTTCTTCTGAGAAGCTTGGGTTTTAGCAACTTGAGGAATCCCAACAGGAGTGTGCATGGCAAGGAGAAGCTTTCTGGTCAGCAGTGATTTCCTCTAAAGGCTAGGTGAAGTGAGCAAGTCCCTACTTTCTTTGACACAGCTCTTTTTATGCTGAAATTCATGTTGTGTTCCTCAGTGTGTTTCAACTCTTAACATGCCAGTCCATCCTGTTAGACTTATTAACATGCTAAAGCTTGATAAGTCTGCATTCCTTTGCCCTGTTTAACCCTTGTAGTTGCTTTTCACTGTAGTCATAATATTATTATTGAGTCATTAATCAGACTTGTTTGCATGCTTATGTAAAAAGCAATTAGTGCAGGAAAAAGTGGCTCTTTTGCAGTCCAATCAGGTCAATGTGATGGTGATGAAGTAGTTGATGTAGTAATGGCTGCTTTTTTCCTGACCTGTTTTCCTTCCTTGAAGCACAAATTTAAGTATGGTTGTGTGTTTCTCCTTACTGAAGATGGTAGGAAAGTAAAGGAGGTAGGAGACTAAATTAGCTGAGAGTAATAATGTGAAGTGTGATGGTGCCAAAGTAGAAATGAGGAAGCCAAGAAGCTCAAGGCTGTCTTGTAGAGGGATGGGGAGGGGGAAATGCCATTTTAGGATGGGAAGAGCAGTGCTGTAAGTTGATAACTGTTCTGTGATTTCTAAAATTTAAAAAAAAAAAAGTTTACAAACATGTATATAAAAATGTAAATGAAAAAAGTGTACAGGGAAAAAAGAACCAAACCCCAATTTAAACCTCTGGGTGGCAAATACTGTATTTTTTTACACTGTAACTTTTTTTGTAGGTATGTTGCATGTAGATAGTAATTTATTGTGCTCCTCTGTATGATATAAATACTGTACATCTGAAAAGGCTTCTTCCTGCCAGGAGAGCTCCCTTCTGAAATGGAGTACTTGGGGTGCAGGTAATGGACCTACTGAGTCTTGTTTGAGAACAAAAATAAACCAAGTGCTGTTATTTGTTAACTGCTCTGCCTTCTGGTTTGTTCCCTGCAGATTTGTTGTTTGGCTTGGTGTGTTCCAGGTTCTCCAGTTCTGGTTAAGCTGCTTGCAAAGAATGGTTCAGGTTGGAAGGGACCTCAGAAATCATCTACTCCAATCCCCTTGCTGTGGGCAGGGACAACTCAGCTGCTTGAGGCCTCATCCAGCTTGGCCTTGAACACCTCCCAGGAAGGAGGCAGCCACAAGCTCCCTAAGCAGCCTATTCCAGAGTCACCTCATTCTTAGTGAAGAACTTCTTCCTAAGCTCCAGTCTAACCCTGCTCTTTCTCAGCTTCAAACCATTCTCCCTTGTTCATAGAATAGAATCATAGAATGGTAAGGTTGGAAGAGACCTCAAAGATCATCCAGTTCCAACCCCCTGCCATAGGCAGGGACACCTCCCTTGTTCTGTTGCTGGACACTCTTAGGAGGAGTCCCTTTACAGCCTTGGCAGGTGAGCTGGGCTCTTGTGCTGTGGTGAGTGGTGGGACTTGTTCTTGGACATCTGGCAACTGGGAGCTCCCAGGTGTGAAGTGAGGGCTCCCAAATGTGCTGGGCTGCAGTGGGTTTGTGGTTGCTTGCTGCTCAGTCTCCTGAGAGGCACCTGGTCTCAAGATGTCTGCATCTTGGCAATCTGCAACTCTTCAAGGGCAAACGAGCTCATTTCCCTTTCACCTCCTGCCATCTTGCCAGCTTTTCTAAATGATGCCTGTGTTGCAGAAATTAAGGAGTAGGGGTTTGTAAATAGTTCTTGCTGGAAAGATGTTCCCAGCCCTAGAAAAGGAGGGAGCCAGAACCTGCATTCAGTGACCTGCTGAGATGGTGTAAGCATCATGATAGACCTTGGAAGTTGATAGAAACCTTCCCTCTCTATCCATTCTTGTGCAAGGGATGGAGTGAAAGAGCCCCAAGGTGCTCCCTCTGCCAGGGCAGCCTGACTGCAGCTCACCCACTGCTGCTGTGAAGGGAAGTCCTGCCTTGGGCGTTTCAGCACCGGGGCTGGGAATGGAGAGGGTGCTGAGGCTGTCAGTGCTGCCACTCAACAGGGAACATGTGGGAGAAGGCCACTGCTCCTGCTAAAAGAACCTCTCTGTTACTTCATGGCCTTCATAGCTACTTCAGGAACACACCTCAAGTCTTCTCACAGGCAACAGTTGAGGGATGAACACTTGATAGTAGTGCCAAGTTCTGCACAAAATTTTTCTAACTCAGTTACCACTGAAAGTCAATTATAGAACCATGGAAGGGACCTTCAAGATCATTCAGTTTCATGGGCAGGGACACTTCCCTAGAGGTGAGCACTACTTGAGCAGCCAGGTTGCTTGAGGCCCTGCAACTGCTCTTTGAAGCACACACTGCACTGTTTGAAGAGCAGTGGCTTCCTTGCTGTCTCTTGTGACTGCTTTGAACATGAAAGCTGCTCCAGCACAGATGTATCAACATCAAAGGTGCCTGCTCAGGTTGCTCCAGCACAGCAACCGCTTGGCTCAGGAGGCAGCAGCTGCTGTGTGCTGCGTAGGTGGGCTGCTGGGAAGGCAGGAAGCCATGGGCAATCTCCTTGGGTTTACTAACAACTTGTAAGCATTACTTTGTTTAGTAAAGCTTGAGTTCGGACCACTCAGCCCCTTTCAAGTCTGTCCCAGCATGAAAAGAACTTTGCTTGCGAGCACATCATTGGGTTTACTGCTGTGGTTGGGTAATTGAGGCTCAGCTTTGATTTTTGCCAAGTCAGATAAAGCTCTGCAGCCCTCCAAGGAGGTTTTGCCTGCCTTTGTTCAAAGAATGGGGCTATGGGGGTTGGCTTGTTTGTAATAGCAGAGGTGTGCCTGGCTTGTGAGTGCTGGTTTGGGCTTTCTTCTACCACGAGGTGAAACTTGGAATGCTTACAGTCTCCAGGGTTTAAATACCTGCTCTTATGCACTACTGCCTTGTCAGGAGGACTGGTTTGGGTGGGGGCTGAAAGGGAATATGTGGGGAGAAGACATCTTCTGGGACAACTCCTGGCTGCACAGTTAGTTTGAACTCCCTGTGCCTTCCAGATAGTGTGTTGCTGAAGCTGTTTCATTCCTGCAAGAGTGGTCAGGCATTGGCACAGGCTGCCCAGGGAGCTGGAGTCCCCATCCTTGGAGGTGTTCAAGAAAGGTGTGGGCATGGCACTTGGGGACATGGTTTAGTGGCCATGATGGTGTTGGGTTGATGGTTGGACTTGATCTTGGAGGGCTTTACCAACCCAAACAATTCTATGATTCCACATGTGGGCTGAAGGTGCTCTTCAGTGCAGACAAGTCCTGCTTGCTGAGAGCATCTGCAGATGTTGTGCTGCTTACCTGCTTTCCTGTGGCTTAACTGGGCTGTAAGGTATCAGCAGTGGAACTGCTGAGGTGGGTGTTGGTTTCTCTTCATACAGCAAGTGACGGGACAAGGAGAAATGGTCTCAAGTTGTGCCAAGGGAGGTTCAGGTCGGAGATCAGTAAAAACTTCCCAGCAAAGCGGTCTTAGGCACTGGAACAGGTCACCCAGGGAGGTGGTGGAGTCTCCATTCCTGGAGGGGTTGAAAAGAGGTCTGGATGTGGCGCTGAGGGGTATGGTTTGGTGGCAGTGGCTCAGCAGCAGAGGTAGGACTGTGACCTCTAGGTAAGAGGTTGGACTTGATCTCCAAGGTCTCTTCCAACCTCTACAGTTCTGTGATTGTAGAGATAAACATGGAAGTAATCAGCTGAGACAGCAGAGACAAACTGCAGATAAAAAAACGTGTTAAGACCTGACCATGGTCTCCATCTCCTATGGATCCTGTGAGCAGACAAGCTCACGAGGATCCTCTGGAGGCTTTTATCTCCAAGCAGAGTGTGGTGTGTCACACAGCCTTGCTCCACCGCCTGTCAGCCTCCAGTGCAGCACGGATCTGAAAGCAGAAAGTTGCCATAACGACTGAATGAAATCAATTAGAGTAATAAGCAATTAAAATCTCATCCTTAGTGTTGCATAAACACAGCGTTTGGCTCATGAATTCTTAGCAGCTTTGCCTCCAGACCTGGAGGTTCTGTTCCTCATTTGCAATCTCAATGATTTTTGACTTAATGAAGCGTTTCATTTCTCCTTCAAAGAGTGCTGGGGGCAGGGCTTGGGCTGCAGTCTTCATCAGGGAGCTGTGAACACCACTCAAACACCTCAGAGAAGGAAGCATTCCTGATGGGATTTCCAGAGTGTTCCATGCTGGCTTTATGCCTACTCTGTGGAGTCAATGGGACGATTAGCTTGTGGTGGGAAATGTCCTGGGCCTAGAGAGGCAAATGCTTCCTCCCTGACCTTCTGGGTCTTTCTGAATCTCTTGCTTCCTTTCTTGCCTCTCAAAGAACAAAGACAGGAACTGCTCCTTACTGTGGTTCTCACTTGCCAAGGGGTGAGGGAACTGCGGAGAAGAGGGGGCTGAGGGGAGACCTCATAGCTCTCTACAGCTCCTAGAAAAGATGTTGCATTGAGGGCTGTGTGTGGTCTCTTTCCCTAGTCTCAGGTGATAGGAGGAGAGGAACTGGCCTGAAATTGTGCCGGGGGAGGGTGAAGTTGGAGATGAGGAAAAACTTCTTTGCTGCAAGAGTGGTCAGGGATTGGCACAGGCTGCCCAAGGAGGTGGTGCAGTTCCCATCACTGGAGGTGTTCAAGAAAGCTGTGACCATGGCACCTGGGGACATGGTTTCATGGCCATGGTGGTGTTGGGTTGATGGTTGGACTGGATGATCTTAGAGGGCTTTTGCCAACCAAACCAATTCTCTGAATTGCTGAAAGCAGAGAAGAGCACAGCTCCTGCGGAAAGGCGGGATGGGGAAGGGTCCATGAGAAATCAGGGCTTGCAGACTAGGGGCTGTGGAGCTAGGCCACCTCTGTCTTCCCAGGAGGGCAGTTCTTAGAGCTGTGCCCAGGCAGGGCTGCCTTTCTGGCTAGAGAGTTGGGCAGAGGGGATCCTCATGAAGTTCCACCAGGGCAAGTGTAGGGTCCTGCACCTGGGAGAGGAAAACCCTCATGAATCAGTACAGGTGAGGGATTGGACCTGCTGGAAAGCAGCTCTGTGAGGAAGACTTGGAAGTGCTGGTGGACAAGTCCTGCATGAGCCAGCTCTGTGCCCTTGTGCCCAAGAAGGCCAATGTCATTATGGGCTGGCAGGTCTAGGTAGCTTCTCCTGCCTCTCTGCTCTGCCCTGGTGGGGCCACATCTGAAGTATTGCGTCCAGTTCTGGATTCCCAGTTCCAGAGAAGCAGGGAGCCACTGGAGAGAGTTCAGCAGAGCCTGTGAGGAGCCCTGGGGCTCTCTAGCCTGGAGAAGAGCAGCCTGAAAGGGGATCTTCTACAAATTGGGGTGTGAGAGGATGGAGCTGGGCTCTTTTCAGCAGTGGCCACTGAGAGGACAAGGGACAATGAGTACAAACTGGAGTCCAGAGGTTTCACTTGAACTTAAGGAAAAGCTTATTTGGCATGAAGGTGCTGGGGCCTTGGAGCAGGCTGCCCAGAGAGGTTGCGGAGTCTCCTTCTCTGGGGAGATTCCAAACCTGCCTGGACACTGATCCTGACCATGCTTCTGGGGGTGCCCCAGCTTTAGCAGGGGAGTTGGACTGCATGATCTCCACAGGTCCCTTTGCACCCCAACCATGCTGGGATTCTGTAATCCTACCTTTCCCTTGTAGGGCAGGGCTGGTGTTAGGACCAGCTGGTATCATCCTCATCCCCCCCCCAGCGGCTGTGGGAGGAGGTTTCAGCATGTTCCTCTGCTTGCTGGGCAGGTCCCATGCTGTGCCTTGAAGGGCACAAGTCCTTTGGACAGCCTCATGTGTGCACCTAGAGCTGTGCCCCCTGCATATACCACGTGAGCATGGGAGCCAGCTACAGAGCTGTGGGTTGGAGTTACACAACTGCAGACTTTGTGAGGACCTGCATGCTTGTTCCATGTAGCTGTGGGGAAAATATTTCCAAGATTGGAGCAGAGTTTATAATCCCAAGTCTCCCAGGAACTCTGGAAACCATTTCTGTGGTGGCAGTGAGCAGTCTGCTCAGGCAGGGCAGCTGAGCCAGGGATCTAGGGAAGGCTTTTTCATCCAGAGCTCAAGGATTAACTCTGGGCAGCAAGGGGACTTGAGGTGATGCTGGGTTTGGCTTGCTGTCCTGCCAGGATTGCAAAAGCAGAGGCTGGTAGTCTGATGGTCTGTGGTGTGGATGATCAGAAGCAAAGTGCTGGCAGAGCGCCAGCTCCTTGCCCAAGACATTGGCACAGTGTCAGGCAAACAAGAGAGGGAAAACTGCTCCATGCCAAAGAGCAAAGTGTCATGGTGAGACTCTGGAACAGGTTGCCCAGGGATGCTGTGGATGCCCCCTCCCTGGAGGGGTTCAAGGGCAGGTCGGGTGAGACCTTGAGCAACCTGGGCTGGTGGGAGGTGTCCCTGCCCATGGCNGAAGAGAAGGCTCCAGGGGACCTTAGAGCAACCTGCCAGTACCTAAAGGGGGCTACCAGAAGGCTGCAGAGGAACTGTTTGCAAAGGTCTGCAGGGACAGGATGAGGACAATGGTTTAGAATGAGAGAAGAGTACATTGAGATTGGATGTGAGGAACAAGTTCTGCACCAGGAGGGTGCTGGAACACTGCACCAGGTTGCCCAGGGAAGGAGCTGAGGCTCCATCCCTGGAGATACTGAAGGTGAGGCTGGAGAAGGCTGTGAGCAACCTGCTCTAGAGAAGGATGTACCTGCTGACTGCAGGGGGCTTGGACTGGATGATCTCTGAGGTCCCTTCCAACCTAAGCCATTCCATGGTGATGTAGTCCTCCCTCAGTGTGTCAAGAGAACAAAGGGGCACTGCAGGTGCCAGCTGAGGCTGTGGGATCCTGCAGCAGCTCTGTGCTGTCCTGTACTCCAGCCATGCTGTAAGAAGCAATTTCGGTGCTCTGGTCCCAAGCTCTTGAGCTCCTCTTCTTGGAATGCCACTTAGCAAATTCAGCAGTGCTGCCTTATCAGAGGCCCTGTCATGTGCATCCAGAGGTCACCTGTCTGGTGGCTTTCACTTCTCTAAGCTTTTATGGTGCCATTAAATGTAACCCTGCCACCGTTATCATCTCTGGGCCGTCAGGCAACGCCACTCAGTGCTGTGAAAGCCACGTGAGCTGCTTCTATCAGTTGGGACATCAAAGGTGGCTCCCTTGAAGGAACTGAGCTTTGTTCTGTTCTCAGGATGTGTGTTTTGAGCATTCACCTCCATACTCTGCTGTTTCTGCTGGAACAGCTCCACTCAGCACTGGTGAGGCCACATCTCCAATGCTGGGTTCAGTTTTGGGTCCCTCACAGAAAGACATCGAGGGGCTGGAGCAGGTCCAGAGAAGGGCAAGCAAGAAGGTGAAGGGTCTGGAGAACAGGGCTGGGGAAGAGCAGCTGAGGGAACTGGGGGTGTTTAGGCTGGAGAAGAGGAGGCTGAGGGGAGATGACCTTGCTCCCTACAGTTCCCTGAAAGGAGGCTGCAGTGAGGTGGGGTTGGTGAGGTGAGTCCTCCCTGGGGACTATTTCAGCACTTGTAGAAGATGAGGACCTGAAAGAGAGCAAATCAAAGCAGCTGGCTGTGGTTCACCAGGGCCAAGCCTGCTGCCCAGCTCTGCTTGGGTTTTTGGTTATGTGGGTACAGCTCTCGCTCGGCAGCAGATTTGGCACAGGATGTTTGCTGAGAAGCTTTGATCTCACCAGGCCATAGCTGCAAAGCAGAAAACCCTTTGGGTCTCAGATGTGGGGCTGAAAAAAACCCCAGGCAATTAACCTGTCAGATGATGAGAGAATGGGGCTGTGGAAAGAGGGAAGCTTTTTGTTCCCACTTCACTGCTCACATAGGCTGCTGTGCATCCAGGCAGTGTGTGTTCACAAACACCACTCCGGGCAATTAGCTGCAATTAAGCAGGATGTGACAGTACCCAGCCCTGTGCAGAATGCTGCTGTTCACTGCCTGGCTTTAGAAAGCATCTCTGTAGGGTAAGAGAAGCCATAGCTCCTGGGCTGCATCCCTAGCAGTGTGGCCAGCAGTCAAAGCAGTGGGTTCTGCCCCTCTGCTGAGACCCCACCTGCAGTGCTGTGTTCAGCTCAGGAGCCCCCAACACAAGAAGGACATGGATCTGTTAGAGCAGGTCCAGAGGGGGCCCACAAAAATGATCAGAGGGCTGGAGAACCTCCCCTGTGGGGACAGGCTGAGAGAGCTGAGGCTGCTCAGCCTGGTGAAGAATCCAGGGAGACCTTAAAGCAGCTTTCCAGAATTCGAAGGCCTTGAAGTCCCAGGGTGTGTGGCCAGCAGGAGCAGGGANTGAAGAATCCAGGGAGACCTTAAAGCAGCT
>VWYK01048784.1:0-10693 GCA_013399775.1 Semnornis frantzii
TACAGAAAATATGTCTGACTTTGAAAAATCAGTCTCTGAAGACAAAAATATGGCATCCCCAACTTCTTCAGTATCTTCTGTTTGTACAGCTCTTTTGTGGACTACCTATGCAAGCTTGTCCATATGAGCAGGCAATACACTAATGAGAATATATCTAAAGAGCTCAAATGCTGATATGTTTCTCAATGTGGCTTCTGAAGTTTGCTTTATAAATGTTATACATAGGCACTAAGTCTATACTAGCTGTCTTTCAAATTTCTCAGTCTGCCTTATCTTAATATTTGCCCATGCTCTTAGAGTTTACTACTTTAAGAATCCAGTAAAGCAGACAAACCTCTGTTCTTGGATGCAGATATTCTGCTTTAATATGGCTCAGGTCAGTGAAGAGTTGTGTTGTTTTGAAAAGTGGGAATTATCTCAATTTAAAAAGCAAGATATCTTATATTTGTAAAAGCTAACTTTATGTTAGTAGAATTCTGTCTTTTTTTTTTCCCGAAGTGATTATGTTGTCCCCAGTGATGAACTGCTACATCCCCGCATATATAAATGCTTTCTACCACAGGCCATGGAGATGCTAAGCTTTCTATACTCCCATGCAATTTTGCTACCTGCCAGCCATGCCTTTTTAGAGAACCATTAAAATTCATGACTGGTACTGGTACTGTTTAAGAGCTCCTGCTACGTTAACCTTCACCCTGTTGAATAATAATAATTAATTCCTACTCTTTTGTTTTCCACTTCTTAGCTGTCTCCTGATCCGTGACTGTTTTTTACTTCTCATCAAATGAGTACTCCAAAAAAATCTCAGGGGAAACTTTGTCATCATCTTTAGAAAGTCTAAATCAATTAAAAGTGCTGTATTTTGCTGCAGTGTATCTGACTAATTTGTGTGCAGAAACTTTTAAGAACCTAAAAAGCTGGTAATATACTTCCATTAACAACGACAAATAAAAAAAAAACTAAAATAAAAGCAAATCCATCAGGTATTACCTTAGCACCAGCATGATGTCAACAAGACTTTCACTTTCTGCTCTTTCTGAAATATAAATGTACTCTTGAAAGACCATGGAGTAGATAAGGACCTTTATGAAAATAACTTGACATTTTCTATGTGGTTTTACCTCTAGATTGGTGATTTGCTTTAGGTAACTTTGTAAATATTCTGCAAGCTGTAAAAGAATGAATCCTCTCTGGGGAGTATTATTTCTTTCTGGAATATATGTCCTTATATGGGAATATATGGAAGCTACTGTAGAGTCTAAGTGAACTGCAGACAATGACTGCATAAAGCTCAGATTAGTGTCGTGGCAGAAATCTTAGCCCACAAACCTGCACAGGTTTATTTTCTATTTCCAAGCATCTTTAATGGTTAGATTTATAAATGACTGAGCTATTGAAGATGTGATTCATCTCACTAAATTTTATATATCTAAAATGTAGACAGATACTTTAATCATCCAGACTATCTTTACAACTGATGAATTAAAAAAAAAGACCCAACCAACAAAAAAAACCCCTTTGATACAATTATTAATTTAATTTAAAGTACATATTTAAAGTATTTCACATAAAATATGTCCTACAAATGCCTCTTCATTTTCTTTGACTGTAGTAGATCCTCAGACAACCAGTTTTGGTGTAGAATAGATGTTCTCTAGAAACGATCTGCATTCTTTAAGTCATTTCTCTCTGCTATAAATCTTTTAAGATCTCATATTAGCAAGAGCTATTCTCAGTGAAATATTCTCAGAGCTTTATTTAGCATAGAGTAAATTAATATATTTGATCCTCACTCTAGTAGCATGCATTTTATGGATATTGTTTCAGAGAAAAATCACTGTGCACACAGAACTGATGGCATACACTCTGCACAAAAGGACCAAAGACCTAAGGCAGTTTGTGTATCTTCTACGTCTATTAATTCAATTAATTTCATATAGTCAACTGATGCAGCTTTTAATATTTTCTCTTTTTTTTTTTTCTGATAATTGCTAACTTTATGATTTCATTTTTTCTTACTGTTTTTTTCTCATGTATTTTATGACTGCCAAGTTCTGGTGCACCTTCCAACATTATCAGTGAGAAAATGATCTGTAAAAACTGTCAGAGTGTCAGAAATGTTCTACCCTGGTGATACTTCTTTGATTGATTTAGAGCATGATCCTCACTAAGAGTGTGTAATCATATGATGATCATGGCCTGCATGGCCAGCAGGGCAAGGGAGGGGATTCTGCCCCTTTGCTCTCATCAGACCCCTTCTGGAGTACTGTGTGCAGTTCTGGAGCCAGCACAGGAAGGACATGGAACTGTTGGAGAGAGTCCAGAGGAGGGCCACGAAGATGCTCAGAGGGCTGAAGCAGCTCTGCTATGAGGACAGACTGAGAGAGTTGGGACTCTTCATCCTGGAGAAGAGAAGGTTTCGAGGAGATCTTATAGTAGCCTTCCAGTATCTGAAGGGGGCCTACAGGAAGGCTGGGGAGGGACTATTTACAAACTCTTGCAATGACAGTGCTAGGGGCAATGGGTTTAAACTGGCAGAGGGGAGATTTAGACTGGATGTTAGGAGGAAGTTCTTTCCAGTGAGGGTGATGAGACAGATGACACAGGTTGCCCAAGGAGGTTGTGGCTGCTCCCTCCCTGGAGGTGTTGAAGGCCAGGTTGGAGGAGGCCTTGAGTGACCTGTACTAGTGGAAGGTGTGCCAGCCTATGGCAGGGGGTTGGAACTAGATGATCCTTGAGGTCTCTTCCAACCTTACCATTCTATGATTCTATGAAGTCACAACTGGAGTGTTCTTTCTTTTATCACTCATGGTAAATGTCAATGTCTATAATCACTGCAATGTGTCTTTTTTGCTAATTGTGAGGTTTCTGGTCAAAGTTGGTAATCAAAGTTCTTTCCTTTGACTGTGGAGAGAGAAACTGCTTCCCAGTCTGTGTTCATCCCAACTATCTTAGGCGCTTATTACTGAATGAGGTAAATCTTTCACCTGGAAGTGCCTCTTTTCCTCTATTGTTGACAGTCTAGTTCTGACTTAAAAAAATAGTATTGATGATTCCCTATCTGTGCAATTATTTGAACTGTCCTTTAAACAAAAGATACCTTGTTTGTTACTTTCTTATATCCTTCCCCACTTTAGTTCTTCTTCATCATTCTAAATTGAAAGATCTAAACTCATCTCTCTGATAGCTATGCAATGTAACTTTATTTAATGAAGATACACTGATCATTAGTAACATTGCAAACATTAAAAAACATGCATTTGAAAATTATTTTTTAGACTAAGCTATACATTCGGGTGGCAATGAGATTTTTACATTTTCATTCTGTTACTTATTTAGTCAGTTTAGTTTTCATCATCTTTTTCCTCAATTGAACATAAATGCTTAATAAAGTAGAACAAAGATAAATTGTACTAAGGAACAGTTAACAGTAAACATTTTCAGCAACCACTTTAGAAGCACAGCACTCAAGATCTGTAATAGTGCTATAGCATTTAAGAAAAAGTATTTGAGTTTTCAATTTTTCACGGTATTTCACAATATTGGTGTTAAGTGATTGCTTCTAAAATGTATGTTTTGACAAAAGTAATTAAAGTGTGGACATTTTGAGTTATTCTGATACTTGAAACTAAAGATTGTCTGTGTTATTACTTCTCATCTATCAATTGTTTCATTCACAGTGACCTTAAAGTTACTCTGGCATAGTTACCTTGAAGGTGAATTTTAAAGCTTTGATTAGCAGGTTGTGTTTTTTTTTTCTTCTATTCTTCTGGCAGACAAACTAACATGGAGACATTACTCTTTTAGGGGCTGTTAGAACGATTCAGCAGAAATTTGATTCTTTAATGAAAGGTGACATTGCTGACAGAAAGAAAGGAAACAAACGAGGAAAAATAGCTGCTAGATTTCTTTAGAAAATAATGCTGATGGATTCTCAAGTGAAAAAATATTTTGGACTAACAAAAAATCTGAGTACTATGGCTTATATTCCTCAGGTCATATTCCATGTTACTTGCTTATTTTTGCACAATTTTCTGATTTGTCCATCAAAATATGATTTAGGTGCTAAGTATTAGTTGTCATCATAGAAATGCAGAGATCTTTTTTTTGTTTTCTGTTCCAATGTCTTTGCCTTTTTAATTGTGTTTTTGTTTGTTTGCTTGTTTTTCCTTTGTTATGGGAATGTCTTTTAAAAGTAAGAACATGTACTATTTTAGTTCAACCCTGTTAAAGATGTGGGCTAATTCATTCCCATGGGGAACTAATTCAGTATTTGAGACCTAGCTATAGAAAACTATCTGGCACTTTTCTTTACATAAACTTTCAAACTAATCTTTACGAGCTTCAGGTTCCTCAGGCACACAGAGGCCTTGGTCAGGTCTCGATGGATTCTAATCAGAAAGGATTCTTAAGTTTAGAAACACCAGCAGGACTTGTCACTGTTCTTTTATGGATAGAAAACCTATGCATAGTGCAAAATGCCTTTTAGTAAACATCTTAACTTTTTTTCCTTACTTTTAAATATGCTGCAGTTCACAGAGATGGTATCAGTTGCATCAGCTCAACTTGAATGAACTAGAGGATGGTTTATTAAATGGACTTATTCTTCACTTTAGTCTTTCCTCCTCTTTGTTCGCAATAATCACTCGTTACTTACATGCATAATAATAGCCTTTGCTGACATGTTCATTTTTGTCCAAACGTGTGGAAATCTCTGTATTGGGGAGTATGATGGGAACTTTAAATGCAAATGCTTACAAAGATACTCTATATGAGGAAAGTACATTTAGCTCACTGTTAGTAAGAAAAAAAATTGCATTGAAATATATGGTTCTAATACTGGAGGTGCTGTGAACTTTTCGGACTACTTGTAATGTCAGTGCATACTATTTCAGATAAAACAGATCCCACTATTAATGTATGACTATATAACAAAAGGCAAAGTGCAATGAAAATCATATTTTTTTTTACAATCCTACTTGAAATATCATTAAATACAAAATTTCAGGCAAATATGGGAAAAAGAAATATGCATGGAAAAAAAGAAATATGCATGGAAAAAAATATTTTGCTTGGTGTTTGCAAAGTTATAGACTAACGCAGTGAAAAACAGGTTTCCTTTTCAATATCTGTAGGGGGCCTCCAGGAAGGCTGGAGAGGGACTATTTACAAGGTCTTGCAATGACAGAACTAGGGGCAATGGGTTTTAACTGGCAGAGGGAAGATTTAGACTGGATGTTAGGAGGAAGTTCTTTCCAGTGAGGGTGGTGAGACACTGGAACAGGTTGCCCAAGGAGGTTGTGGATGCTCCCTCCCTGGACCTGTTCAAGACCAGGTTGGAGGAGGCCTCGAGTGAACTGCACTAGTGGGAGGTGTCCCTGCCTATGGCAGGGGGTTGGAACTAGATGATCCTTGAGGTCCCTTCCAACCTTGACATTCTATGATTCTATGATTCTATAGTCCATGCATTAAATTGGTTTGCTGTATTTAAATGTTTCAGAAGCAGTTATATCGTACCATGATTGAAAAGCCTGAAATTATGCATTTGGACTGATACATAAGATTGGAGTTTTCCCAAGATTGGAGTTAGATAACACAGTTTCCGAGAAAAATCTGTAGTGTTTATATTTCAAAAATGTCTGCTTCTGAAGACTATGTTTCGATTTGTTGACTTTGACAGACTGTGACCTTGAAAGATGTTTGTCTTATCCACCATCATGCTATTTCTGTTCCACAAGTTCTCTTCTAAAATGATATGTTCTTTCTGAATGAAAAGTAATTCTAAGCACTTCAGCTCTTCAACGGAGATCTGGTATTTTGTCATTTCAGCGTGTCACATTGTTAACCTACCTAATGCAATGGACCAAAATGATTCAACACCAGCTTCTGGACTTACAGTTTTTGTACACTTGTCTCTGAAGGATTCATCTACAGTTCTTCATTTACAAAAGTGAGAGGAATGCTGACAACACCTCCTTTTACCTAACCACACATGAAGGTATGTGGGGAGAGGACAGGGAGATTTTTCTGTGGATAGTTGCGATTCCATGTCAGCTTGCAAACTGATTTGAGCAAACAGTGAATGTAAAACAGATATGATGATGGGAAAGATCTGAAATAAGCATGCATAATTGCCTCACTTCTGGGAAGCAAGACCATTCTCTCTTCACCTTCCCACTCCAGAGAGAAGGGACAAAAAATATAACAGGTCACCTGGTCTGCAGAGGCAGAAGCTCTCATGGAAAGACTATTTCATAATGTAGACACAGCTTACAAACAAATAGATGATTAAAAACAGACTTCGGAAATACCTGGGATATCTATGTTTGTAGGGTACCAACTTTTTTGCAATGTTTCTTCCAATCTTCCTTTAGAGACACTGCACTTCTTCCATTGATTCAAAGATATATTAGAATTTCAATGGTGTTTATTTAGGTTTTCCATTTTATGTCAGCCATTAAAAAAAAAATCAAACAAAGAGAAACAAAACAAAAAACCCCACACTAAAACTCCAACCAAACAAACCAACCAACCAACCAACCAAAACCAAACAAACCAAAACAACAACAACAGCAACAACAACAACAAAACACCATAATGAGATCTGGTGCATTATTAGCATTTTTTATTTTATTGGTATATTTTTAAGATTCAAAAATATTTTTATTGAATGATCATTCTGTGTATATCCAACTATGATATCACCACACTATACATATTTTTTTCAAACTGCTAGCAAAAGTAGGATATAAATAAAGATAAAACAAAGAATTTGAATGGACATTTAGAATATATTCATGCCATACTAAAAATAGTTCAGATTGTTGTCTTGGTTTAACACAGCCCAGTCTCACAAGTCCCCCTACTCCCACACAGACAGGAGAGAAAGTAACAGCCTCTGGGTTGAAATGAAGAGAGTTTAATGAGATGATAAGCTGCACAACTACCTTAGCCTATTTGCAGGAAAGCACAGCAGTAGTAGAAGCCAGAGAACTCCCCTCACCCTACAACTCAAAGCTCACCCAGTGGAAAAGGCCAGCACCTCAAACACAGAAACAGAAAGCAACAGCCGGAACAGAAAACCTTCTGTGTTACAATTTGAACTTCAAGGCCCATAACACTTTGCCCCAGACAGTACTTTTATTTTGAAGCACTTTTATTTTGCACTGTCACCTTCCAGACTCTCTAGAACACTCAGCTACACAGATGTGAGTCAGTTGCCACTGTGAATACGGTCCCAGACCAACTATGTAAGTGTGTCTGCATTTACCGGTCAAACTGCAACGTATGGATAAAGACAACATTACTTGAATCCAGCTGTGGTGAAACTTCTGTTTTCTGTAGCTCTCACTTTCTGCCTCTCTTCCTCTCTCTCTTCTCTCAGTTTTCCTCTACTCTCTTATTTTTGATAGGCATTGACTAGTTTGATCTAAAGTAGTTAATAAAGAAATAAGACTGGTGGTAGAATGCCTTTTTTTGCAACTCTTTTTTATAATTGTTAGGAAAAAACCCAATAAATTATATTGCATTGCTTCTTGGAGTCATTGTCATGACACTTAGCAGCACTACGACCCTGCCAAGCATGGATAGCCCTTTTCAGGGAATTACAAAAATTCATCACCCTCGCTGTCCACTGAGTGGGGCAGAACACTTATGATCATAATATTTGTCTAAGAATATATTTCTAAAGTTTATAGTGTAATTAGACTGCAAATTTTCTTTATTTAGAACCTTGTAGTATCGTAGGAACCATTATCTTACATGAGTATTTTACAAGTGACACTATTTATAATAATTTACATAAAAAATAGGTTTCATTCCAGAAAATATTCTTCATTTTTCTCATTTATGGCCTGACCTAATATAGAGTTTAGTAGGCTGGAGTTCCTCCAAGATGTAGTGCCATGAAGCTCAAAAAGGTAAAAGTTCAAATGAAAATAAATCAAATAATGTTAATAAGATGGAAACCTTAATCAGGTTCTCAGGGAGCTTAACAGTTGTGCCATCACTTGAAGTCTACAAAATTTTTCACTTTTGGTGCACGATACTGAGTTCAATACAGAAGTGGTATCAGTAGAGGAGAGCAAATAATGGTTCGTCTTTTCCAAGGACTCAGTAATGGATATCAAAGGAGGGTGGAAGGGAAGAGAAAGACTTCCAGGATTAGCCATTTGGAGACCAACAGTCCATTGGATATGAGAGAAATCTGCATGCATGTATTTAATAGCAGTGAGTACAAGGGGAGCAAGGGTCACATGCTTTCTTCTCTTACAATCACCAGGCTCTTCCACACTAAACATTATGCAAATATTCAAAATGTGAATTGATCCATCTCTTAAAATAACTTAACACTAGAACTTTCAGGTTCAACAAACTAATGTTTATTCATGAAGATTTAATAATAACCTTTTATATTCTTATAATAGCATACTGAAAATTGTTGTGGACAGTAAGGATCACTGCTAGGACTCTGAATTGAAGGCTACAAGCTCTTTACCATCAGAGATCAAATAATTTAAATCACCAAGGTTGTAGAATTTTAGATTATTAGTGATTCCTAATAAATAAACCTGATAAGCCTCTAAATGGGAATAAAGAATTTCACTGAGTGAAGGGTATGGTAAGAACATTGATTGTGATTCTGTGATCTGTATCAAAAGACTTACATAACAATGGAAATATTTACTCAATTGTGCTTAATATCTTGTGTTATCTTACTTATGTTTAATACTTTTAATATCTTAAATTTACAAAAGTAACATTCTTAGTACAAAAGGGTACTGATTATGTGCTTAATATCTTGTGTTATCTTACTTATGTTTAATACTTTTAATATCTTACATTTACGAAAGTAACTTTCTCAGTACAAAAGGATACTGATTATAAACTGTATTGATTATACTGATTTACTAGTGGCAAATGTCAAGATTATATTACAGTAATTCTGACACAGTCAAACAAGGGAAACTCTTCAAGTAACAGGTTTGAGACAGTGGTCAAAATAAAGTTTCCACATGTAAGAACAAGGTTGGAGGTAGAGTTACACTAGATGTGGTATTCAGAGGCAAAACGGGGAGGAAAACATGACCAGAATTCTTTCAGTGAACCTGAATCGTGTGCTTTAGGCTATGAAACCTGAGCTCTAATTTATCATTTCTAGTACTTACTTCTATGAATCAGTGTAAGTAACATATACGGAAAACTTCTCAAAACACAAAACCTGGGTGATTCATTCTATTTTCTGCATTCAGACAATTTTGTCCTCCTTCTGAAGGCCCTCCTGGGTTTCCTGGTTTCAGACAACATCTTTATAGGAATCATAAACAAATATCCTGTCGAGATGTTTCAAAAAGAAGAAATTTCTGTAGAAGATACCTGACTCCAAACTAAACAGTTTCACCTGAGCCTGACATCACCAGCTATGGATCAGACCTGCTATTCATTACACATTTGTCATTATGTCCAAGTGACAACACAAACTCTCCTCCAGCAGCAAGCTCGGAACCCTGCCAAGGTCTTTGCAAAACAGAAATCAGTTTAAAAGAAAATTAGAGAAGGAGAAAATTAGAAGGAACAAAGGCCAAATTTGCAATTTGGCTTCAACTTTTAAAGGCAACAAGAAATGCTGCTACAAATATGCTAGCAGCAAACAGAGAACTAAGGAGAATCTCTGTCCTTTGTTGAATTCTGGGGGATACATAGTGGTCAAGGATGAGGAAAAGGTTGAGCTATGCAGTACCTTCTTTGCATCAGTCCCGAGTAGTGAGATCAGTTGTTCACTGGATACCCAGCTCTCTGAGCTGGAAGACAAGGATGTGGAACAGCATGATGCCCTCATAATTCCAGAGAAGATTGTTAGTTACATGCTGTACCACTTACACACAGGCACATCTATGGAGCTGAACGTCATACACCTGTCATAACTGAGGGAGCTGATGGAAGTGCTCACCAAGCCACTTCCTATCATTTACCAGCAGTACTAAGTGGGGACATCCAAACTGACTAAAGATTGGTAAATGTGATGCTTATGTACAAAAAGGGAGTCAGGGAGGACCTGGAGAATTACAGACCTGTCAACCTTGTCTCAGTGCCAGGGAAAGTCATGGAGCAGAACATCTTTAGTGCTGTTACACAGCATGTGCAGGACAACCAGGTGATTGGGCCCAGTCAGCGTGGGTTTATGAAGGGCAGGTCCTGCTTGATGAGTCTGATCTCCTTCTATGACAAAGAGACCTGCTTAGTAGGTGAGGGAAAGTCTGCGGATGTTGTTTATCTGTACTTTAGTTCAGGTTTTGACATAGTTTCCCAAAGCATGCTCCTGGAGAAACCGGATGCTTGAATAGGTGGGCACTTTGCTGGGCAAAAAACTGACTGGCTGGTTGGACCCAAAGAGGGGTGGCGAATGGAGTTAAATTCAGTTGGCAACCAATCACGAGTAGTGTTCTTTAGGGCTCATTGTTTGGGATAGTTGTCCTTAATGTTTTTATCAATGATCCAGTAAATTTGCAGATGACACTACACTGGGAGGGAGTGTTGATCTGCTTGAGAGTAGGAAGGCTGTACTGAGGGACCTGCTCAGGGTTAACTGATGGACCGGGGCCGACTGTATAAGGTTCAACAAGGCCAAGTGCCAGGTCTGGCACTTGGATCACCACAATCCCATGCAACACTACAGGTGTGGGGAAGAGTGGCT
>VWYK01048785.1:0-18144 GCA_013399775.1 Semnornis frantzii
TCAAACCAGATGTATTCTGTGATAAAGAAAAAGTTTTCTGTGAGGGTGACAGAGCACTGGGACAGGCTGCCTGGAGTGATTGTGTAGACTCATTCTCTGGAGATACTCAAAACCACAGGATTCATTTCTGTGCAGTCTGCTTTAGGTGACCCTGATGTAGCAGGGATCTGGACTAGATGATCTCTAGAGGTCCCTTCCAACCCTTGCTATTCTGTGATTCTGTGATTCTTTGTGAACCATGTGGACTTAACCTAACATGTTGTTTCTGTCTCTCCTTTTACTTGATTATATGGGATACTTACTTGACTTGGGAAAAAAATACTAGTTTCAGTCACATGAGTTCTTGTTATATGGAAATTCCTAGAAGAAATGTATTGCCTTATATCAATTGAATCTCTTTAGATCAAACAAAAAATTAAAAACTTTTTAGTGTATTTTTATCAAGCATTTTTATTCTTCTTCCAAAGGCATTTTCAGGAGCCTTGTACCAGGACGGCTACTCCAGCTTCTTCATTGTTGCTTGGCTGTTGAATGTGCAGAGAATACCATTCAAAGCACAACTATCTCCTTTGTGATTGAGCACCTGCTACTATGTGAGTTAATATTTGTATCTTCTTTTTTAAAAAAAAAAAAACAAAACCAGACAACTTGTGTTTGCCTCATTTTCATTAATGTCATTGTCAGGTTCAGCATTTAGGAAAATAATGCCTTTCCTCTAGTTGTCTAAAAATTATTTTAAATGCTCTTTCTTTTTAGAAAACTGCCTTACTTTAGAAACATAGATGCTTTTCTCCCCAATTCACTACATTGTGTTTTAAAGACAGGGGAATATATTGACTGTAGTATTTGGTTTTAAAAGTGACAAATAACTGTACTGAAATCTGTTGTCCACAGGATTGGTGAAACATAGACAGTGTCAGTGGGAGCTTTTCTTTCTCCCTTAATACGCTTTAAGTTCCAGGCTGGAGGGACAATTCACTAATTCAAACCACTCTTTACATTAACAACATGGCAGTATTTAGTAATGATACAGTGTTTTCTCTTAAAGACTTGCCAATTTTGCTTTAAAGAGCTAGTTTATATTACCTTAATTTGCCATATTCCTTCTGTTTAGTTTGAAATCACCTTGCAAATGTTAAGGTGATGCTACTGAACTGTATGAAGGATAGAGGAAGTTAAAATGCTGTCAGCATAGATACCGAGTACTGCTCTGCAGAACAACACTAGTTCCAGAGAGTGAAGGTCAGAATAAATTTTCCTTCGTACTGCTTTTGATAATCTAAAGCCCTTTCTGAAGTGATTTTTTTAAGGCATATATGTGCTTGGGTTTGGTATGTATGCTTTCTGTACTTTTTAAGTGTAGTTAGTTTTCTTTTAGCGTTGCAGTGAAGTACAGAACACTGTGCAGTACATTAGAGCCTATGCATCAGAACAATTTTCATGCCTCACTCAATTCTTAATGTAAATTAGTAGGAACATTGGTTATCCATTTGAGAAATTGAGTTGGTATAAAAATAAAAATGCACTTATGGTGTGTGGTGCTTTGTGTATCATCTTGGGAGTGTTTTGCTGTTTATCTGTCACTTGCATTAGAAAAAGCAGTCACTGGCTGCAGGTGACATTAAAAATTAAAGGTTAACCTCAATTTCTTTACTGACCAGACATGGGGCAGAAAGTTCTTTTGGATGTGTGCCTGAATTTTGGAACTGTCAAAAAGTGTTGAGAAGTAGATACTTGTGCTTCTGGTAGCTTACTTTTTTCATGTGTGCATAGATGGTTATATGATTTCAACATTTTCAAGCGTTTAGACTACTTGTCATAGGGTTTATCAAGATCATTCTTCATTGCATTCAACTTTGTGAAGTTAAAAAAAAAACACATTGTAATGCTATACTGAAGAGTTATATTAAACTCATTGTATTGACCTATGTAATTTTGGGAATGTCTATATTTTGTTACTTAGAAAAACTAATAAAAAATAGCTTTTTTTCCCCCTAAAACTAGAGAATATGTCTTTCAAAAATGAGTTAAAATTGGTGTTGACAATTGCTATAGCAGCTTTTGAATATTCTGGTTAGCTCAATATGCATTTAATATAAAATAAGTTTAATACATTCATGAACAAGCCTGGAAGATCTTTCTTTAAGTATTTAGATTCTTGACAAATTTGGTTTCTACCTCATGGTGAGTTCAGTGTGAACCAAATTTGGTAGTGTAAATGCTTCACTTCCTTTCTCTCTCACTCTAGGTGTTGGAGGCAGCATTCAGAGCAGTGAAGATAAGGTTCAAGCAGCAACGGTCTCTGTGTAACCTGCCAGATAGCTCTCATTTGCAAAGTGGGTATTATGCTTGTGCAGTGGTAGACCAGGGCAGAGGCAAGTCTTGATACCTGAGATGCAAACTCAGAGCTGTGGCTGCTGCTGTTACCTTCCATTTCATCTCTTGAATTTACGTACCCATACAATAAAGTAGTATGCATGTGATCAATAGATCTGTTGTTAGCTGCTGAGGGAAATCAGAAGGAAAGAAAGAAAAATGAAATTGCCTGCTCCATCTTTCTGATTAGACTGCCAAAATACACCTGTTTTCTATCCTCATCCTCCATTTACCGAATGGTAAATCTCTTCTGTCCTTGTCCCTTTTGCCTCTTAAAACTGTTTTTGGAAGGAAGAAAGAAGAAAATATTTCATTAAGGACAACAATGAATTTTACTGTGGAAATGAACATTGCAATTGACATTTTTGAGGAGCCATAATATAGAACAACAGTCAAACCTATATAATTGTTTTTAAATTATATATCCATATGTTTGGTTCATAGTAAGCTTGCATAGTCGTTTCAGGACTGGTGTGCTGTAGGTTTTTCAGACTTAGAATTAAATCATTTTAAGAATTCTTTGGCAGGAAAGTGATAATGCTCATTTTATGTGCTTTACTTATGATTCCCTATTTACTAAACCTGTATTTAAGATCAGTAATTTCCCTGAAGACAAAATATTTGTAAAAGACAGTTACCTATTTTTCTTTATTTCTCTCTGACTGAGTCTTCTCCAAGATCTGTTTCACTTAACACTTCCCAATTTCTTAAAATTAAGATATTTTTGTGTTGATATAATAATGAAACTGGTCGAACAAGTTTTACTATTGGGATGATTTATAAGGAAACCAAAGTACTATGTAGCTTTATACAGAGTTCCTTTGAATTAAGGAGTAATGAAATCCCATAAAATAGTTGATAATTGTTGGCTCTAAAGCCTTTGTTCTATAAACTGTTATGGAACATCAAGAAATATGAATCACGTTTTATCAGAGGAAGTAGATCATTAAACGCTGCAGAAAGTGATTATAGTTTTAAGTGGAGTACTTTGTAAGCGAGGATCTTTACATGATGTTATGTATTTTCTTACAGGCTCTAGAAGAGGTGGCATTTTATAATTTGTCAGTTACTCCTTTTAAGTTCAAATATACTTCTTTAATAGTCTAAAAAACACTATTGGGTGACTTGCAATCATGTTACTGATGGCTTCTTTTCTTAAATGCTACAATCTGTGGTTTGTGGAGCAACTGAATTACCCATCTAGTACATCTAGTACTGCTACAGATGTAGAGAGGTCATCACCCATCTGTATGAGCAGAGTGTTTGAAATCTTTAGAAATGAACCCAACATAGATTCATTGTACTTTTTCTGTTGTGGATCTTTGGTGAAGGTGGTCCCTGCACCAATGTTTCATTTGTGGCTCTTATGCAGAAATTGTCTAGAGAGAGAGAGATGTAGCAAAATTTGTAGGACACTCAGCATCAAAGGATGGAAGAACAGGTCTGGGATCATGAGTTATTTTGCAGAGCACTAAAATCAAATTATATCAGTTCTTCACAAGGAGACCTAGTATCACCTGAAGCCTAGTACTTCCCAGAACTTTGCTTTCAGGCACTGCTGTGTGTTACTAGTTCATTCTCTTCAGACATACTTTCTTTCTTGGTACTCTGTCTGGATTTATGGACTTTATGTGGCTGGTACTCATTTGACAAAATTGCTACTGCTTCACAGTTGTGTCAAAGGTGCTTCTCACAGTCATCTTTGTCCACTGCATCTCCCTTAACCCTGCTCCCTGGCAGGCTGCTTCATTTGCTTCCTTGAGTGTAATTTTGCTCAATGTGGCTCTGAAGCCTGAACTGGCCTTGGACAGAGCTTAGCCATGTTTGGCAGAGCTTTTTTTCATTGTAGCTGGCATCTGTTTTATAGTTTGCTTTTATTTTAACCAGGAAACCAGTATTGCTAAATATATAGAGGGGGCTTACAAGAAAGGTGGAGAGAGGCTTTTTAATGGAGATACAGACCATGAATTTTAAACTAAGAGGGTAGACTTAGATGAGATATTGTAAAGAATTTCTTCTTTGTAAGAGTAGTTGGACTGGAACAGGTCAACCAGAGCAGTTGTGGATGACTCAGAATTATTCAAAGCCAGGTTGAACGAGGCCTTGAGCAGCCTCATCTAGGGCAAGATGCCTCCTCTGACTATGGCAGGAGAGTTGAATTAGTGATCTTTAGAGGTCTGTCACAACACAGTCCAGTCTATGATTCCACTTGAGAACAGCAGCTTGCCTTTGTTGTTACCTGCTTACTATTATATATGTCATAGATAGTTTTGTTGCATGCCACCTTTTCTGCGTTTTGTTGACCTTCAAGCTTTTTCAGAAGCAGAACCTGCTCAGAATACTTTTGTGAGAGGCTTTTTTTCAATAAGAGAGGACTGCTACCTTAGATGATTCTAACTACTAATCATAATTTGTTATATAAGAATTTGCTAAAGTTGTTCTTAAACTAGTGCAAGTGTCAGTCTTAAGTGGTTTTTTGCATGAAGAAAATCATGGAGGAGAGAAACTGTTGGGTTGCCACTGCTATATATTTAAAAAGGATTGTAATGATATTTTTTGGTGCATTTAAAGTGATACTCTTACCATAGGTGTGACCATCACAGACAATGGTCTTTAATGTGTTCAGAGCTGTGATAATGTTCCCATAAAGTCCGAAGGAAAAGGGAAGAAAAAAAGAAAAAAAAAAAAAAAGTAAAAGAACTTGGCTACAACTTCTCTTGAAGAGAAATGGCTGCTATTTCACAACTATCCTTGGCTCTTTTTCATTTCCTTCTCCTTCTCCCCAGGAAATACTGTGGGATGTACAGAATGCTCTGCTTCTAGGAAAAATTCTTAAGGAAGTTCAAAGAATTTTAATACTTTTACTCTGAAGTTACATCGATTTGAACGTTTAATTAGTTGGTTTGAATTATACTGATGGTTGCCCATGTAGATGCCAACCACGTACAGTTTGAGTCCAGTCTTAGGGACTGTATCTTCAGTGCAAGTAGTAGCATTTCTCAGTGGTGGTTGTGACTGGCCAGCCTTTGTGCATAGGAGGAAAGTAGTTGCTGAGTGCTATTTACTCATCAAATGTGTATATTAAGTATATAGAATCACAGAATGGTAAGGTTGGAAAGTACTTCAAGGATCNAGAACTGTACACAGTACTCCAGATGGGGTCTGAGGAGAGCAGAGTAAAGGGGCAGAATTAGTAAATGCCACAATGGTCAAGAGTTATTCTTTATTACCAGCACTCTATTGTATTTAGGAAAAAAAAAAAAAATTGGAACTTTATATAAAGCTCAACTTTCTGAGCAACTTCATGTGATTTTCTTCAAAGTCACATCAAGTAATATACAATACAGGACTTCATACTAAACATTTTCTTTGAGAAGAGAAGGTTTCTACCTATTTACACCTTTTAGAAGAGCATTAAAATCTTTCTACCAACTTTTGCAGTAGCGTTCTTGATATTCTGTGTCTGATCCTGTAAGACATAATAAGTGTTAATTTCGGAAGCATTAGTTCTGTTGCAAATGGTTGAACTAGATGTAGGAGAAATGGATGAATGTTGTTTTATTATTGTTCAGGACCACACGTGCCTTGCAATGTTGAGGTCATATAAAAGAACAATCAGAAGGTAATTTGTATCTTGAAACTTGCCTATTTCTCATCTTTTGCAAGGAAGTTGTAGATCAGTTGCTAGAATTTCTCTATATTATAAATGTTCACACTTTGCCTTGGGATATTAATATCCATTATTTTAAAATCCCAGGAATATGCTCTGTAGTGGAATCCAAACTGGAGCCAAGAAAAAACTGTCATTCTAACATAACAGTATCTGTTGAAGGGGAGTAGAGGGTAAGAAAGGAAGAAAACACTCTTTATTTTTAGTTGAATGTATTATTTCCATGAATTGTAATAACAAAAAGTGAATCAAGACACACTTACTTGGAGACACTCATGCCATCTGACGGGAAAGTGATTTTAATGAATTCAAAATCAGAAGCAACAGTGTTTCTTCATCTAGTAAATGGTAGAGAGCGCTTAATTACACATTACTCTTGAAAGCACAGATTGTACTTAGTTTCCTTTTGGTCATGTAAATTCAAACTCTGAAAGTATTTGACTTAAAGCAAATATAGGAGTACGCAGACTGCTACCGAGTTTTCTTGGTATGAGTTTTCTCAGTCTGAATATAAATACTTCCCCTGAGGAATTGAAGGGAGTGGGTTTGGGGTTTTGTTGTTGTTTATTTTAACAAAAAAAAAAGTCATACAGTATCTTTAGATGGATTTTTAGCTTCAAGTATTTAAACAAGGTATTTACTTTGCAAACCTAAGTTTGACAAAAGCAAGGGAAATGACTAAGTGCTTTAAGGTGTGAATTGGTATCTGATTATGTCTAATCAGGATGTAATATTCCAGCTGAGAATATTTAGAATCATAGAATGGTAGGGTGGGAAGGGACCTCAAAGATCATCCAGTCCCAACCACCTGCCATAGGCAGGGACACCTCCCACTAGTACAGGTCACTCAAGGCCTCATCCAACGTGGCCTTGAACACCTCCAGGGAGGGAGCAGCCACAACCACCCTGGCCAACCTGTGCCAGTGTCTCACCACCCTCACTGCAAACAACTTCCTCCTAACATCCAGTTTCAACCTCCCCTCTGCCAGTTCAAACCCATTGCCCCTTGTCCTGGCATTACAATTCCTTGTCAATAGTCCCTCCCCAGCCTTCCTGTAGGCACCCTTAAAATATTATAAGGCTACTCTAAGGTCTCCTGGAATCCTTCTCTTTTTATAGTGTGAAACTCTGCTCTCAGTGAGAAGTGACCAACTAAGTGTATATCCATATTCATTTCACATAATAAATGCATTTCGATGAATGAAGTGTAAATGTTGAATGAATTTGTAGTTATATTTGTACAGAAAAACTATAGCTATGAAAACTGCATGAATTTCTAACATTCTAGGGGGAAATAGTAATGTTTTTGTTCAATGTTTAGTTTTTAGCAAAGATAAGAAATAGACCTGCATAAATATAAAAACATTATTGGACAAAATCATTTTTTCATTGCAAAATATAATGTATTATAATACATCATGTAAAGGATGAACTATTTCATATGAAAAAGAAAACTAATTTTCAGCAGATTTCTTCATTCATGATAATTGTACTTTACACAGCAATCTACCTTATACTCCTAAATTGTTTGAAAAGAAAATTTGGCTAATGTTTTTGAACTTTTCTGACAGCACTCTTCTGATGTAATTGTTGGCTATATCATTACGGGTAAAATTGAAATGCAGGAACTTGAGACATGGAAGAATTCACGTGCAAGCTTCTTTGAAGAATTGTGGTAAAAGCAGCTTGTAAGACTTAGACAAGATTCAAATATTCTTCAACATCTCTTTTCTTGTGACCAATTTTTGTAACCGTTGAGGCTTAAAGTTCTGGTGTTTTTTCTTGCTGCATGTACTAAGGAGTGGTGGCTGATTGACTTCACTATGCCCAGTACAAACTCTGTGAGTTTGAGATGGTCTCCTCAATGTCTCTGAAGGTTTTGATGTAAAAAGTCTTAGAAAGTAACTCTCCCTTTTCACAATATTCATAGAGAGCTGAGAGAAAGGGGTTACTGTGTGGTAGCTGTAATTTGGAGCATGCAGCAGTGATACCACTACTGACTTCCCTTTTGCCAGGCATTCAGCAGAAACTTAGGAAATTTAGTACTTTAAACAGAAAATAAAATGGTTAAAGTAATTGTGGAAGGGAAAGTGATAATTAATGGAAGAGACAGTTCAGTTTGGGTCACTTTCCAAGTCCATACATTCTCCATTTGCCAAACCAGAATATAAGCTTGAAGTCCTTTTAGATTAATTTCTATTACATGGCAAAAAGGTAAGAGTGACCAGAAAAGTCACTGTTCTTTCAAAGAGTATTTCTTTGAATGTATACACAGTCCTCACTTCTCAAGTTGCTTTTAATGACTGCATATTGAGTAACTTGAACAAACAGATTTGTATAAGCAGCAATTTCATTCCAAACCTGACTTGGCTCAGCTTACACATCCAATTTTGTTTCTTTAGGATGAGTAATGTTTCTTCATTGCCATGGTGGTTTTTAGGTATCCTCAGGGAGTGACCTCTTTAAAAAGCGTATATATTTGGGTTGGTGAAAAGCTCAACATGAGCCTGCAGTGTCTGCATGCAGCCCAGACAGCCAACTGAGTCCTGGGCTGCATCAAGAGAAGCATGGCCAGCAGGGCAAGGGAGGTGATTCTGCCCCTTTTCTCTGCTCTTGTCAGACCCCACCTGGAGTTAGTGTGCAGTTCTGGAGCCCCCAGCTCAAGAGGGGCATGGAAGTGGAGCGGGTCCAGAGGAGGCCACAAAGATGATCAGAGGGCTGCAGCAGCTCTGCTATGAGGACAGGCTGAGAGAGTTGGGGCTCTGCAGCCTGGAGAAGAAAAGGCTTTGAGGAAGTCTTATAGGATCCTTCCAATATCTGAAAGTGGGCTGCAGGAAGACTGGGGAGGGACTATTGACAAGGTCTTGTAATGACAGGATAAGGGGCAATGGGTTTGAACTGGCAGAGGGGAGGGTGAAACTGGATGTTAGGAGGAAGTTGTTTGCAGTGAGGGTGGTGAGACACTGGCACAGGTTGGCCAGGGAGGTTGTGGCTGCTCCCTCCCTGGAGGTGTTCAAGGCCAGGTTGGATGAGGCCTTGAGTGACCTGTCCTAGTGGGAGGTGTCCCTGCCTATGTCAGGGTGTTTAAACTGGATGATCCTAGAGGTCCCTTCCAACCTTACCATTCTATGATTCTGTATCTGAAGTTGTGGTAGTTTGGGAGTGGCTATGTGTATTTGCATCAAGAACCTGAAAATGTTGTACTAAGCTCTTACCAGAACACACTAAAAATCTTCCTGATATCAAAGTTAGAGTATCTGGACCAGCTTGATTTGACAGTTTTCATTCTCACGGTGTAGATTGTTGTAGTCAAATTGCATGTTAAAAGAATGAAGGAAATTCTTAGGTGACTTTCACAGAAAGAGCCTTCAAAATGTACATAGAAGTAAGCAGTGTTAAGATAGATACAAGGTGAGCATGCTTCTAACCCAAAGAGTTTGTTTTCCACTCTGAAGATCTTTAAACATTCGATCCATATGGTGGAACAATAACTTAGTTAATGAAAATTGATATTTTGGAGGTTTTCCTTCTAATGCAACACCTGTAGACATGTTCCAAAACTCTACATACACTTCTGTAATTAACAGGCCCAGTCCTCTTCAATATCTTCATTGATGATCTGGACAAGGGGATTGAGTCCATCAACAGTAAGTTTGCAGGTGATACCAAGTTAGGAGCAGGTGTGGATCTGTTGGAGGGTAGGAGGGCCTTGCAGAGAGACCCAAATAAGCTGGATGGGTGGGCAGAGGGCAGTGGGATGAGACTGAACAAGGCTAAGTGCAACCCACTGCACTCTGCACTTTGGCCACGACAACTCCAAGCAGCACTACAGGCTGGCGACAGAGTGGCTGGAGAGCAGCCAGGCAGAAAGGGACCTGGGGNGGGCAGACCTCATTGCTCTCTACAGCTGCTTGAAGGGACCACAGGTGGCGTTGGTCTCTTCTGCCAGGCAACCAGCAGCAGAAGGAGGGAACACAGTCTCAAGTTGTGCCAGGGCAGGTCTAGGCTGGATGTTGGGAGGAAGTTCTTGCCAGAGAGAGTGATTGGCATTGGAATGGACTACCAGGGAGGGGGTGGAGTTGCTGTCCCTGGAGGTGTTGAAGCAAAGCCTGGATGGGGCACTTAGTGCCATGGTCTGGTTGATTGGATAGGACTGGATGCTAGGTTGGACTGGATGAGCTTGGAGGACTCTTCCCACCTGATTGGTTCTATGATAATGTTTTCATGACATTTCATGAATGAATAGTTATTTTTACAGATGGAAAAAAAGATATTTTTCATCAGCAATACGATTACAAATGCAGTTTTTGTAACCTTCTTACAAACCTCTGTAGGTTTTATGCACTCCAAATGTGCAGTGAGGTGTAGCCCAGCACTCTGTCTGTAGAAGATTAAGACTGATTTAGAAACAAAGCATTTTTCCTTCTGCAGAAGATCACAACACAGTTTCTTTATTTTTCATTGATGTTTTCTCCACACATGATGTACATAGGAAGTTAATGACAAAAGAATAGTAAAGTATTCATTGAAACTGAGAATTACAGTGTTTGCAAATGTAAAGTCATGATTTACATAAATGTTATAGTTGACAGTGTTATGAATGTAAATATGCTGTCATCTATTCCCAGTCTTATAATGACATTGGTTGTCCAGTGGGAGAGGAAGAGTGATGTTGAGACTGCTATTTAACCTATTATGGCAGCCTGGAAAAATTAAATAGCCTTGATGTAAATATAAGGTGGGAAAAGAGGATTCATCTCCATTAAGTGACATTAAAGAACCCCATGGTAAGAATAACAGGTGGGTGGGTGTGCATTAAGCAGTGAAATCCCTAAATTCGGACTCTAATTACAAGCACAAGGACAATTGCCTCCCACGTACTTAAACTGTTACAGGGTTTTTTTCAGATAGAAAATATGCTTCATGGTTCTTCAGGCACCAAATATGGCTGCTTCTTTTGCATTCTTTTTCATTTGATACATGATTTCTTCTCCCCTGCTACAAAATGAGGGCCTAAAACTAGATATTTTGGGGCAGTTCCTTTAGTTTTGCCTTGATTTAATTGTTACAGCTTCTTATTGATGTTATGTAGACCTGTGGATGATCAATAGTTGATTAACCTATTGTGCCACTCTTTGTTTTGTGATGTTGTATTGTTGTGAAGATACATTAATATGCTTGCACTGTTTCTTAAAATTTGGTTTAGGTTACATTAGGAAAAGTACTAATAAGAGAAGAGGAATCATAAATGAGAGTAGAGTTGGGCTGTAAAAGTTGTTACAGTTAATTGTGATTTCTTTCACTTTAAACTACTTTCAGTGCAGGAAAGGTGATTTTCATTATTTAGCCTTTACATGTTTGGCATAATACAAGGTGAAGGTTAAAATTTTTGTTTAAGTCAAAATCATTGCTGTGGCTGTAGCTTTATGTTTAAGATACAAAAGGAGATAGTTTATGTCCCTGCCTAACCAGATGTAATAATTAAGCGATTGTATTTCTAGACTGAGTTTGTCTGATTTTTCTTTTCAGCGTTGTGTCTTATTATTTCAATTCTTCATTAGATTTATTGACTTTCACATCTTTTCCACGTTTAGGAAATTGTAGATCTCGTCGAAGTCACTTCCTATCATAAGTAAACTAGAGACACTGATCCTGTACCTCTATCTCACACACAATGACAAGATTTTTACTGATTTTAATTCTTGTAACTTTCGTGCCCTCTTAATTTTCAACTTATTTTAAATTAAAGATACTAGGCCAGGTTATGGCATTCCATGGTGCCACATGAGCAGATAATTTCAGATCTTTAGTACTACTCTATATGTCCCACTAATGCACCAAGGAATTGATTGTAGCTACTTAGCTACAGAAATACAGAAAGAAGGTAGAAGGCAGTTGGCTATTTACTACAACTTGCAAGTTCTTTAGGGATTCACTGCTTTCTAGGATGTAACTCTCCATTTTATGTGGCTTATATAGTATGTTCTTAATATTCTTAAGGTAAATAAATGAAAATAATGTAATTTCTACTCTGAGATTTACTAATTTTTTTTCCAATAAAATACGTAAATTATTTTGGTCATCATAGAGTTTCAGCATTTCCTGCGACAGTGAAGAGTTGGTCACCACTTATTATATGTATTTTGTTTGATATTTTAGAAGAGACAACAGGAGGACTTCACAAAGCACTAAAGCACTAATACAGCACAAAGAGGCTTTTGCCGATACCTAATGATATAGCAAAAAAAAAACCTGCTTTGTGATTGAAGGGAACCAGAAAAATTGTTAAGAATAATAGATACCCTATCTTGGATTAAATTTTTCTTTTTATTTGTTTTTAGGAGTAGAAGCACAAAAATCCTGGGTTAATCTTTTGCTTTCTTTTAGGTATGCTGCTTATTTAGCTTTTAGTAACTTGTAATTTAAGATCACAGTTATTAGGTGTATTTCTGCATTTTATATATCACTCCCAGATGCTACAGTATTAGTTTTTATCACTGCATATTTTATGAAATGTCAGCCTTCTGTTGGCTGTTCATGCAGCATTGTTAGTGATCAAAGCCACAACATAAAGGAGAGGAATCTAAACAGTTGGCTTATCTTTGTCCTTCATTGTGACACAATACCATAAAATTACTTTACTATGTGAAAGGCAACCAAAGCTTCATGTAGCACACTCTGAAAAGGTGAACTTTTTGTTATGCTCAACAAAATAGATAAATTCCTATTGGTGGTATTTTGTGCAAGAAAAATAAATTTAGCAGTTTAGAAAAAAGTTCTCATATTTTGCTGCCTTTTTAAAGCCCAGTGTTCTTTTTTTATATTAAAATGCTATTATAAATATGTCCATTAAAACTTTTTGCAAGGGAAGAACTGTTGTGCCCTTTAGAGTAATCTGCATGGTGTCTATGGAGCTTCTCTGGAATACAATTAGTCAAGGCATGCTATGTCATTTGAAGAGTGATAATTGGGAAGATAATAGTCTTTACATTATGAAAAATAGTAGTGATTATCAAGTCTGTTTGGCTTTTAGCTTTTCATGTGTGAGATTATTTTGAGTTTATCTAAATTTCTTATTCAAAATATCAGAACAAATACCAACCAGCCTTATTTTTTCTGTTTGTCTACATGAGTTGTGCATTAGAACTGAAGTAATAAAGTAGGAAAAACTCCATAAGCTCTGGAGATATTCTATAGAAATAAAAATCTTGAATTATATTGATCAGCTGTTGTGTATGCCCTGCACAGCAGTTGGCTCAATCAATTTTATGGTTTGGGATGGTTTTATTAAAATCAGATGCTGCTTTCTGTAAATCATTGTAAAGAAGCTAGTTTTGTATATGCAGCCTACCGATCCAGTCTTTCAGTATAGGCATTCTTAAGTCACTTCACCAAGAGACTGGACTGAATTAATGAGTCCTTTACAATATGGAGTATTTATCAGAATGGTAAAGAACATTAAAAAGAAAATATTATCTCATGATAGTGGTGGAGAAAGTAAAAGACCAAGTGTATGTCTTGTCACGCTGTAGAGGTCAAAGCCAGGCATGGTAGTAAAGCTCTGGGCAGTATCTCTCAAAAAAAAAAAAAAGGTGATGATGCGCACAGCTTGCTGGAATGTGTTTGTGTTTCGTCTTTTCCAACTACTGATGTTGTCATGCATTTCAGTAACTTGTACACAGCTATTCTCTTCTGGTTTGTGACTACATTTTGACAGATGTTTCAGAGGTTTTAAACAAACTAACTTGGGTGTTTTGATGTGGCATTGTGATTAAGATGGCCACATCCATTTTTACTTGAATTCTGGCACTGAAGGAGATCATTCTCATATGCATTCAGAGGTTTTACTTCTTAATGTGCTTGGAGAGAAGAGAGAAAGGAATGAAGACATTCTTTAAAGAGAGAAGTGATGTTTTTTCTCTGCCAATCTTAGCACCTTTATCAGAGGTTTCAAAATTTGTAGTTGGAGGGTAAATATTTTGTTCTCGTCTCCTTTTCAGTTGCACAGCTAAGAATACTTCAAACACTTGAGAAGATAAACAGATGCTAACAGTGCTTTAAGAGCTTGAAACATACCAAGCTTATCAAAGGAGATTCTGATATCATTACTTTGCCAAATTTCTTTGATTCCTTGACCAAGCAGTCATACATTCAGTATTAAATGCACAGCTTTCACAATACTGATACACAGATTGCACTGTGACCAGAAGTCGAGCCAAGGCTTGGTGAAACATACTACGTAGTTTAAAAGATACAATTCTTGTTTCTATAATTGCCACTCTGTGATGCACAGTTTCAGTCTTTGCATGAAGAGGTAGTAGAAAGATAGGATGATAACTCTTTGTTAATATACTGGATATAGTCAAGGTAGTTTGGTGCCTTTTTATCTCATACTCTTGAATCTTGATGCATATGCAACTGATAGGCTTTGGAAACTTAATTTCACTTTACAGGTACTTTGTGCATATTCTCAAACTGCTTTCTGGATTGGGCATGCAGCACAAGTTTATTTCTGTAGAAAACACTTTAATGAGTTTTGAGCACCATTTCCAGCTGGTCACAAAGACTTTCTTTACTAGGTAATTGAATGCAACAGTTTGTTGCAGCAGGCAATGCTAGCCCTAGGAAAACTATAGGTTTTTCAGTCCTTTGTTAGTGCAGTTATCCTCGCATCTCTAATCTGAGAGTTATAAATGTAACTGACAGAGAAAATTGAGTCAAATTCATACTCAGAAATTTCTTAATAAGATATAAATTGTTAGCTTGGACTTGATTCCTTGCGATGAAAATTGTGTTTCTGAGATGTAGCTATATTAGTTTACACAAGGGATATCACAGTGCTTTCACCTGTGGGAGGTAGTAGTCAGACTGCTGTTCTGCACTGCCAAAGAAAGGTGAGAAGTGCTTCTAAACAAGATCGTGTACAAGAGATGTTATACTACAGCCACATACTTAAGGACTTAATGTTGACCCCCTCCTCTCTCACTAACCAAACTTGGCATTTCCAAATTCTGTCAGCTTGTGTATCTGGTCTGCTAAAATTGCCAAAGGGAGAAGTCAGGCAGACAGAAACTGTGTTCAGGATACCTTTTAATTTAATATGCAGATTGGTATTAATGATGAACACAATGAGAACTGTGAGTAGTGGCTCACCTGCAAGGCTTAGGATCACAGAATCATAGAATGGTAAGGTTGGAAGAGACATCAAGGATCATCCGGTTCCAACCCCCTGCCATAGGCAGGGACACCTCCCACTGGTACAGGTCACTCAAGGCCTCATCCAACCTGGCCTTGAACACCTCCAGAGAGGGAGCAGCATGGAAACCGAATAATTAAAATATTTTGAAAGTTAAGTTTTAGTGGTGTTTGTAAGCAATCTATTGGTGAAATGTTAAGTACGAGTGCTAAAGAGACTTTTTTGAATATTTAATCACAATTATAGCTTAAATGGGAACTGTTCTAAATTCCTCTGTACTTAAACCATATTATCATATATACCATGTAGTGCCATCTTCCCCTTGTTTTTTTCACTGAAAAAAATTGCAGCACAGGGGAAGCCATTCTACGTAACAGAAATTTCCCTCTTTTCTCTAGCAATCTAGGAAAAACTGCAGTGCTTCAGACTTTTTTTTTTTTGATGATTCTATTGATAGTGACCATAATGATGCCTCCTTAATTGATAGTGAAAGTAATATCTTATGATGTAAAAAAAGTTGCAGTAATGCAATGATACTTGTGTGGCATCTGAGAAAATCTTGACCGACAACCTTTTCCTGTACCTTACAGTTCAAATACAGTCCAGTGGAGTTCACTACAATGTGCTACTTCATAAAGCCTGGCAAATTGGTGTCTGTTTTAGGCAATCAAAGGTGTTGTATCTGTTTTATCTGAGAAAGAGGTCTTTGCTGGTCAAGTCTTTCACCAAAGTGAGAAGGATGGGACTGGAAAAAAAGAGTTTGCAGCAAGGGTGTGCTTTGTTACTGGGGCAACATTATGAGGATTGATGTCTGGCTTTGATGCATTAAAAAAAATCCTTTTATATATACTTACATATCTACATTCCTAAGGATCCAAGCTGGTAATCTTCTTTGCGTTAAAAAGCATGCAGTGGTAAAGATTGATGTTTACAAAGCCCAAAAGAGCTTCTGAGTGCTTCAGTTCGGAGGGTATCAACAGAAGGCTGAAGAAATATGACTATTGCAGAGGTTGGGCTGTACTAGATGTCCACTTTACTTTCTGAATGTATGCTGCTAAGCTCTTCCAGGTAACATACTGTCAAAGGCCTGAGTTTCAATTTCTTTGTAGTCCACCTCAACTGTAGTGACTGTAGTCAGGAGATTGCAGTATTTATATATTCATCAGGTGCCCTGTGTTTTAGCTGTGCTATTAAAGTGTGGCAATTTGCTGTTCAGGTATGGATGGAGAGTTCATATTCCTAATTTTTATTATACTCTGAGAGTATTCCCATTTTCCCTCAAAGCTGAGTATTTTTTTTTTGAGAATGTTCAAAAGCAATTCAACATTCCAGCTTCTGATTTGGGGACTATAAAAGCAGATTGTATTCTTTAAGAGCAACTGAGAAGGTTACTGTTTTAAAATGTCTATGTCTGAGTTTGCAAAGGGGCTATGAGAAGACAGGTATTTGCTTTCTACATTTAACTGCTGTTCCATGCGTGTCAGTTAAAGTATAAGTTGCTTGAGGGTGGGAGGTGCACCTCCTTTCAGGGCTCCTTGTTGGATCACCTGCCAGTCAGTGGTGCAGTATGACTGTATGGGTTGCCTTTCTAACTGCAGGGAGCAGACGCCAAGAAAAGACAGTCAAAGCAAACAGTGATCGGCATCAACCATGTCTTCTGCATACTGGTGAGCTAGCAAATGAGGAATAGATCTCTTCGTAGTGTCTAAAATAACATGGATTCAAGAATATCTGAACATTAGGCATGTCAGACTTTCAGACCTAGGAGGACATGAATGGGTCTGTTTAGGCTTGGACAGGGGGGCCATGCTATCTATCAGGAGGAGTACATTTCTGCTATGAATAGCAAAACAGAAAGGATCTGAAAGGTATAAGCACTGTGACAGCATCCTGCTCCCCTGCCTGCCTCTTCTGTTTTGAATTGCATTATGGATTTAAATTTGTCACAAATGTAGACAATGTACAGCAAAACCACTGTTTATATAGAGTATATGCAGAAAAGGATGGCATGCGCTTTTATTGCTCTTTGGTTTAGATTTGTAGCAACAAGATGGTAGGAAAAAGATGGACTAAAACACATTTTACAGTTCTAAGGCCTGCTAAGGAAGAACTGGGTGCTATAAACATACACTGTTTAACCCCTCTGTAACTATAGAAGGATAAATTCTTTCCATTCCATTGACTTTGCATTCTCCTCAACACTCTATTGGGTGTTGATATTGGGTGTACACTGTGGTTTTAAGTTTGTTTCTGGTATAGTTGACTTTCAGTGCAGTGTCTAACATGGAGTTTTGTACCATCTAGCATCGAGCATTTTAAGCATTGTCAATGAAAAATGAAAAAATACACAAGTGTAGTACTTTACATCACTAAAACTTGTTTTGCAGTGACTCAGAGTTTTATTCCCTGCTTTTACATGGAAATTGAAAGTATGGTCTGTGAAATTTAGAGGCTAAACTCAATGTCTTGGGCAGGAAGGGGTGGTCACTCCCTCTTCTGATGCATGAACAAAAGGCTGTATTTCATTGGGAAGTTCCTTTAATTTTATAATACAACCCATTATACCCTTTTTTTTTTTTTTTAAATTATTTTGTTTACTATTCACCCACTATTCCTCCAACCAAATGTAATGCTTCATCTATTTTGAGCACCTCACAGGAACACAGGACTTAAGAAAGGGACAAAATCAGCAGAAAAATAGGTGGTCTGAGCGTTTACGCGTTAAATATGCATGTTAATTAGAAAAAATTAGGAAAAATATGAAAACAGATGTTACATAAATTATTTCAGTCTCAGGACAGTAGTAACTTAGATATTGACAATAACTTTTATACGTGCATATGTATGTGTATGTCTGTTTCTGTGTTTTGGAACATTTATGCAACTCCTGCATGGACAGAAG
>VWYK01048786.1:670-37161 GCA_013399775.1 Semnornis frantzii
GAAGAGCAACTGAATAGTATATGTAAAAATTGTGAAAGAGGAGGATAAAAAAGGTTAAACTCATCCTCTCCGTAGCTCGCAGCCTGTCATCTTCGTGGTACCACATGAAAGGGGAGGGAGAGAGAAAGTGAGAGAGACACAGACTTCACTTGAGCTCCCATCAGCTAACCCTTAGGTTTACCTGTTCATTTTTCCATTTGCAATAATGTCACCTTTCAGCTCCAGGCATCTCTGCTCTAATAGCACAGAGAATACCACAGGGAGTCTCAGCAAATGACACACTGCTCCCCTGGTACACCATGGCACTGGGCTGCAGGAGAGGGCACTTCTGCATTAACAGAGGCAGAGTTATCAGCAAGAAACAGCAGTGCCTCTGGTTAGGTGCAAGAAACCTGATAGGTCTGTTAAACCTGCTGCATAACGGAGCCCTTATGTGTGTTGTAGTGCAGGACTTTGGGATCCCAGGAGCTGCTCAGTAGGAATTTAATCTTACTTTGTTTTTCCCTTCCGAGATAATTCAGAGAGACACTTAACCACAAATGTATTTTGATCATGAAGTTGAGGAAATACCTAAGCACCCCTAAATTCATTAACACTGACCCTTTGTGCAGATGGGCTGTGAATGCATACAGCTGTACATACAAAATACATCTATGGGTGACTTCCTGCAGTGTCTGAGCAGTGTGCTTAGTGTTTGTCATGCTTTCAGAAGAACACTGCTTGGATCCAAGTTTCAAATACAGGGAATTAAGGGACTATGTTTACAGGGAATTTAGAGTAGGGCTTGAATTTGCCACTCATTAGCTACTCTGCCTTGATTTTCCGTGCAGATAGGTTTGTATGAGAGTTGCCTGACTGAAACTTAGACATCTGTATTTCATTATCAGTGTCTAACATTACTGTGTATGTTAGAAGAAAGGAAAAAACAGGATCTCATTCTGTAAGAGGTAGCTAAAACATCAGGAATAGTTCATGCAAAGAGGCCTTTTTTTCTTCAAAGAGAAAGAGACCAGCTTAGAAAACTTGAGATGCCAAAATCAGTTGAAATCAGATCCTTGATGCCCTCTGACTCAGTAAGGTGTTGTTATAGGTGATCCCTGATGGCTACACAAGCAAGACCAGGTTCAAAACTACCACACTGATGATTTTTAATTTTGGATGATAAACTTTCCAGTCTGTGTGTGAGTTTACATAGAATTGTGCTAAAATATGTAATGTTTAAGTTAAGTACAATTTATTTATATACCAAAATGCATCTATCTGAAAACATCCTAAACTAAAGTGGGTTTATGTCTTCTGCTATAACACATCTTCCCACCTGAAGCATAGTAGAGAAACAATTCTTGATATTATTTGCAGATGGTTTACAGAGGTTGTTTATTCATGAAGTTCACAGTAAGATTTACTCCAGAATCTATGAAATACTGCATTCAGTTGCAATACAAATAGGAGTATTTGCAGTAGCAGTGCCACAGCTCACTAAAATGTGATTAAATAGGAAGTGAGGGAGTTAATGCCCTACTTGAACAAGGGAAAACCCAAAGCAAGAGCCCTTCATCACAGGTGGGAGCTACTAATATAATTATGGCAAGGTGCTGCTTCCAAAGCTGTGCTTGTTTCTGTTCACAACAGCCTTAAAGAGCTAGCACGTTCCTGGCATAATGAACACTGGTTTAAGTACCACATAATTAGTTCTTCACAAGTTGCTCCTCCACAGTTTTACCTAGCATGGAACCTATTAACATCTTACCCCACATCAAATCTCCTGGTAGTTTCCATTTCCAGTTTTCAAGTATGAACATAAATGTCTCCTTTCTTCATCCTAACTCCTCAGTAGTGGTTTTGCAGTATGTTGGGACCAGAATAGTTCAGCTGCAAGAATTAATGTAAAAATATGTTAATTTTTTAAAACATTTATTCTAGGATTGTATAAACCATTACACAATTCCTTTTTATTTCAAAGCTCAGATGGGAGCTGTTCGTAATTTCAGAACCTCAGTGGGAGATCACTGTGTGTTGGGTGGAGCAGCAAGTGGTGCTAACTCCTCCTGACACTGATTCTGCTGCTGGAAGGCACTGCAGGCTGGCTCCTCTCAACTTGTCCACAAATTCATCCAAACAGCTTTGGGTCTGTACCACTGGTAGAACAGGCTTCCAAAATCACAGGGTTCTACAAGGGCTTGGCACAACTCCAGATAGGTGATGGCAGTTGCTCCTTCCCTATTGACCAGTGCAATAACTCCATGGTAGAAAGCCAACAAATCTGTCAAGCACTGTTTGTCCTTGTTGAAAACAGTGAGTACCTTTACTTCCACCTATGATGATCATTTCCTGCCTCCAAAAATTTAAAAAAAAAAAAAAAATTAAAAAAAATCATTTATTTGACATTAACATCAGATAGAAAAATATTCCCCAAATGCAAACTGCTGCTTCTTTTGCTTTCTCTAGAATGCTAGAAATCAAACTCTTTAGAATCTTCTGCTTTAGCCAAAAATTGTATCAAACCCATTTCTTCACTGGCAGTAGGTGGTAAAGGGGAGTTTGGCACTTTTTTTCTGGCTGGCACAAAAGCCCAAATTGTAATAGACAGTTATCTTTTCACCCAAAAAATAGTATCTGTGGCATAAGTGTGGAGAAGCTCTCTTCTGGAACTAAGAGCAGTTAGTTAGTTCAGAGTGAGCTGTTGTCTGCCTTTGGCTGGGACACATAAGCAAGGAAGACACTTTCACAATGAAGTCTGAACTTCAGTTGTAATGCCTGTGGTGCAACTTGAACTTAGGATTCAGGAAAAGGGTCTTTTCCTATATCCAATAGCCAGGAAATGTTGGCAAATTTTAATACATTTAAGGATGCAAAAGGCACAGAGATCCTATTCATAAGCCCTGGGCCTCTGCATACTCCCATAAACCAAGGTCTACAAGGCTGCATCCTGTTGTGGGGCTAGGCATAGACTGTGATGCCTCTTGTCCAGTCCTCTACCTCCTGACAGCTGCTTTTTTATCATCCAGTTGTACTGGATGCTGCCTGCTGGAGCTCAAGAACTCCTTCACTGACCAGTTCTTCCCAGTGAAACTCCCTTTCCTATTTTGCTATAAGAAGAACACAGATCTGGTGTTACTTTGGGCAGTCTCTTTCTGTCCAGCCCAAGAAAATCATTGTTGGACTCTTCATCAAGTGATCAGATCATGGCTTCTGGTTTTAATTGTGCCTATTCAAAAGGTAGATGATATGGACTCCCTTGAGCTAGCTCCTGCCCTTGCATAGTCTTTGGGGTCACCTCGTTTGTCCATCTGTCTAGTCCACTCTTTTCTGAGCCTCACTGGAAGATGGATGGTGACTGGGTCAGAAGACAATTCTGACTTTTGTCAAACCTGAGCCAGTCCAATTTTCCATCTGGCATGAGATAAAGCATAATTTTTTTTTTCCTTATGTACCCTATAGGACAGCTATCCTAAAGGAAGAGGTGTTTCAGTACAGCTGGTGGGTGCAGTTGCTTTTCTCTAGATTGAGTTTTGGCAGTTCTCACTGAACTGCAAACTGCAGCTTTGCAAATAAAGAGTCACCATCCTCTGGTGTCCTCTGGTTACTGTGAGCTGCACTGCAGTATGCCTGATGCATTGTTGTTTACAAACTGTTCAAGTAGCAGCAAATTCTGTTTCATAAAGGGAAATAATGCAACAAAGTTGGAAGACAGGACTGTATTCCACTGCACATCTGTCCTGTGCCAGTAGCTGGGATTATGCTCAGCTGCAGTCTGATCCCATTGATAAAACCTGCCTAGACCTAAATTTGTTCTTTATTTGTAAAGACTGAAACAATAGATGTGTGTTTAAAACAATTTCCCAATGAAAATACTCATTCTCTTTTTTTTTTTCAGTTGAATGTTACTAAAAATCCTAAAATGTCTGTTTTAAATATTGTCTCCTAGTCCAGATGCTTCTTTCATAGAAACCCATTGTGACTGCTGCTTTTTTAAACTCAACATGATTAGAATGAAATCCTGTTTATATTCTCTTCATGGAAAATATTTTCTTAAATAATATGAAACTCATTTTCTTTCCCTCCCTCCTCTCTAGATATGACCCAGACATTTTGTTAGGCTATGAAGTCCAGATGCATTCCTGGGGTTATCTCTTACAGAGAGCTGCTGCGCTTAATGTTGATTTATGCCAGATGATTTCTCGTGTGCCAGGTGAGTTATTGTCTAGGGTTTCAGTTCAGGTCCAATAGAAACAAGTTGAAATTTATGAGTAAATTAAAGGAAATAAATGCCAAGTGTTTTTTCAGATGTCCCTCTGTATTTCAGAGTCAGGCTTCCTCCCCTACAACTACAAAGTGGCACACAACATAGGTTCAGTTCTAGTGAAGGAAGCCAGGGTTGTAACCCTTAACATCTTTGCATGTAAGGTTTGAGTGGGCATGCAGGACCTGGGCATGGTCTCCACAGCACTGATATTCATAGTACAGAGGCTCTTGTGCCAAGTAAGCAGATGCACTGCAGGTTCCTAGGAACTAGTGTTACTGTAAGGTGAGCACTTGTTCTGTTGTGATTGAGCTGCTGCAGGAGAGAGGTATGGAACTGTTCACACCGATGTCCTGAGTGTGGGCCTGCATGCGTGACCATAAACATGCAAGTGTTGTGATCTCTGTTGCTTTGTGGCCTCCTTTGAACCCATCTATGTTCCTCTTGCTTTTCCAAGCCCTATGCTTCACATTTCCCTCCCTTCTTCACATGCTGTGTTTTCAGAACAGGAGATGCTCCTTCAAGCAGCATCTTCTTCTTTCCTCCTATTGGAATAAAGATGGAAGGTTCTTTTCCTTCCCTTTCTTGTGATTTCAAGTAGACAAAAAGAACTTCTCTCTGGTTTTGCTTTATTGGCTGAGCCTGGTGCTGCCTCTGCCATTTACAAGTAAACTATTGATAAGACATTAAGATACACCACAAGAGAAGTGAGTACTGTGCTTGTGCCTAGTGGCATTTTTTGTGTGTGCACTGTGGCCTCCTGCTTCCTCCTCCTCATCACAGTTCACAGTTAAGAAGTGGGTACCAGAGAATGAGAGGAGACTTTTTATTTCATCTCATGCACTTGAAAAATAGGAAGAATGTCTCATTCTGCTTCTTAACAACTTTATTTCCAAAGAGGCCCAGGTGGTTGTGGTTGACATGCTCCCCACACCATCTGCAGAGCACTCCATGTGTTTGCAGTTCTGCAGTGTTCATCACGTGCAGGCTCTCTTGTTCACCAGGGCAGTGGGTCTCTTGTGACCACAATATGCTTTGTTGCCTCTCCTTACCAGCAAGATACAAAGTGAACTTCAGAAACACAGGGAATCACTTAAGTGAAAAAGAGAGCTAGGATGACATTGCAGAAAGTAGAACTAAATGATAGTTTCTGAGCCAAATAAAAAAAAAACCACTGAGGGGAAAAAATGTGTAAGTTCCTCATTTTTGCAGGAGATCCAGCATGTGGAAATGAAGAAAAACAGAAGGGCCTTTTTTCTGTCCAAATGTGAAGAGGGGAATTGATGGGTTTTCTCCTGCAAAATCTAAACCAGTAAGGGGGTTAAAAAGACAGTACATGGTGTTTTAGAGTGTAGGCAAGGTCTGCTGAATTTGCTCAAGGCCTAGTGATTGGTTGATGAGGTCACTAAATGACAGATAGGTTTTCTTAACTATATTTTTTGTTGTTATGAAACACATTGGAAAGATCAAGTTAGTCTGCATTGTCTTGTTTCAGAGCAGCTCTGGAGAATTTCAGGTCATTTTTACTTCTGTCTTCAAGGGTAAATGTGCTTCACATCTGTCTGAGGAACTGATTACTCAGTTCTGATCATTATTGCATAGCTTTGTGTATCCACACTTCCATACCTTCTGTCCAAAATGCTTCTCATTAGAATCATACAATGCATTTGTGTTGGAAGGGACCTGTGAAGGCCATCTAGTCCCACCCTCCTGCAGTAAACAGAGATATCCCAAACTAGATCAGGTTGCTCAGAGCCCCATCAAGCCTGACCTTGAATGTCTCCAGGGATGGGGTCTCCATCACCTCCCTGAGCAACCTGTTCCAGTGTTCCACCACACTCACAGTAAAAAGCTTTGTCCCAGTGTCTGACCTAAACCTGCCCTGCTCTAGTTTGAAACCATTGCCCCTTGTCCTTTTGCTACATGGAATTAGTAGGGTACTGCTGAGGAGTACTTGATAAATGGGTAGTGGCAGAGTACACAACCAACAGCTGAGAAATGGGTGTGGATTTAGACTTTGGAGCAAATGGCCTCAAAGTGCTTTCTTTTCCATTAAACTAGCAGGAGAGAACAAGACAGACTGGAGGATGAAACAGTGCAGTGTGTTTCCATAGTGAGTTTTAACCTGTGTTGTACATTGTAAAAACATCTATGTAAACTTAAGAAAGAAGACCAAAACTGTAGCCTTGGGCTGACTGGAGGGGGAAAAAAAAAAAAAATCAGGAAATGTTTACCAAAAAGACTCTTCTCTCCTGGGGGTGTTTTTGAAAGCATGGGAAAATTGGCAGAGGAGGCTGTCCTTGCTGAGCTGCAGTCACTGCTGTCTTGCAGAGAGTCAGAGTGCTGCTTCTTGCCTCTGCAGTTGTTCTTTCCTGTTCCACTCTCTCTCCATCTGTTCTATCCAGAGCTCATGCCTACCTGCTCCCACTGTTGCAGGGTTGCTTTGTACGAAAGGCATTGAGGTTTCTCTCCCATGACCTGGTTCCATCTGTGTTAAGGCCATGAAGCACTGAGTTACAAACTCCTTAGGGCAGAAAGGGCTTTCTCTTTGTTCGTGTTGTGCACCAACGTGCATGCAGCTAGCCCTCAGGTAACATTCAGCATTGCTTAGCCAATGTATTTGCTGTGGAAACTCTATTGCCACGGACACCAGTTCAATGAAACCAAAGGAAAAGTTATCTTCACAGGGTTGTGCAAGAGCACAAAAACCTGGGGGAGTTGTACTTACAGATTCATTGAATGGGTTGGGTTGGAAGGAGCCTTAAAGATCATCCAGTTCCAACCTCCCTGCTATGGCCAGGGACACCTTCCACTAGACCAGGCTGCTCAAGGCCTCACCCCCCCTGGCCTTGAACACCTCCAAGGAGGAGGCTTCCACAACCTCCCTGGACCACCTGTTCCAGTGTCTTACCACCCTCACTGTAAAGAATTTCTTTCTAATATCTGGTCTAAATCTGACCTCAAGCTTCAATCCATTCCCTCTCATTCTATCACAACTGCGAAAGACTGTGGAGAAATGGTAAATAATAATCTTTTGCAATCAGTAAGTCTTGATGAATTCTCGTTTTTGTAGAGAGCTCCTGGCTGCCCTATAACTTGTCTAAATGTAGTCTCTCTTCCTGTCTTTAGATGAAAAGAAAGAGAACAGATTTGCAGCTGAGCTGGACGAATATGGGTCGGATACAATGAGCGAAATAAACATTGTCGGGCGAATTATGTTAAATATTTGGAGGATGATGAGAAATGAGGTAAAGTTTTTAACAGGTTCATGACTTTACTGCAGGGTTTTTAATGATTGTAGACTTCATTGACATTTTCATGTAACTTTTGGTTCTTTATTTTCACACCCATTCAGTCAGGGCAGTCTGCCACCTTGTGAGAGTGGATTTTGCCATCACTGTAAAATACACAAGGCCCTTTTCCTTCAGTGATGTTTCTTTCTCACTTCTTTGTGGGTTTTGAGAACCCGGTTTAGCAGTTTGGTTTGTGTGGTGCTTTTGCTAAATGAAACACTTACTTTAAGCTGTAAGACTTATGCTTTTGCTGTTTATGAGTTTAATATTCAAATGTTTTCATCTTTACAGATCTTGTTCTGGTAGAATTCAGACCTGATCTACTGAGTTCTGTATATTCTTTTCAGTTGGTGAGGGGTTTTTTCCCTGACTTGCGAATAGTTAGGGAATTCCAAGTTGGAATTATTGAGGCTGGAATAGACCTCTAAGATTATCGAGTCCAGCCTACGATTTCTGTTTCATTAATCCTCCAGGGCAGTAAGGAAAACAGGATATAGCCGGAGATTGAGCTATGACTTGAGAGGAGTTTGCTGTAACACATTCTGTGTCTCTCTGTAGAACAGCTAAGTTTGTTTACCTTTTTAACAAAGAATGCTACTAAAAGGTTACTAGATTTGGGTGTTAAACAGTAGGAATTTGACTGTGAAAGACATGGTGCATACTAACACTGCTGTGTTTGTCCTAGGTGACCCTAACGAACTACGCCTTTGAAAACGTGGGCTTCCACGTGCTCCACCAGCGCTTCCCGCTCTTCACCTCCCGAGTCCTGTCTGATTGGTTTGATAATAAGGCAGATGTTTTCAGGTAATAATGACCTGTGGGTCCATTTTGGAGCTTGTCAGGCCAAACTCTTAACTTTGGGTAGGTGTAAGCTAAAATCAGCTTTAGCTCAGGTACTCCAACATGTGCAGCATCGTGGTCTTACTCTGCTGCGTTGTGCTGTGTAGTTACACCTTCAATATTTCATCTTTGTGTATTTTTCTGTTTAAAGTACACCCCCAACAAAATTAATTTACAGTTGTAACCTATCTACATAGACACATGTGTTCAAGTTCTGTAAGGTCTTCATTTTGGGTTTGCTGTTCATCAGGAGGACCTCTATTGAACTGTCAGGTTTCTATTTTCTGTAACAATGCATGGCTTAAAAATAGTACAGAACAGTGTGCAGGGTGTTACAACATAACTAGAGCTGCCTGAAAATCCATTTATATGGCACCTATCACACTGGGCTTCACTCTTCCTTGGAGTGATTTGGTATTGTGTGGCATGAACAATTCCTAAAGCTGAGTACTAATCAGAACATCACTCATGACATGCATAGCACTGCTGTAAGCTACTTTGCATCTGGCTGGCAACTTGGTGTAGTGCTGAAATTACACATTTATGTTACTCTGAGGTCAATATTATTAATACAGAGGGATGTTCCCACAAAAGTCCTCTTGGTTCCAAAAACCACATAAACAGACGGGGAGAAACTCAGGTTTCTGTGTGATTAATCCTTTAGAGCAGTGAGGAAGAAATGCCACAGCTTGACATGGAGCTGTGCTTTAAGAGGAATTTGCTGTAACACATTCTGTGTCTCTCTGTACAACACCAAAGTTTGTCTGCCACATTTTTGAAAGAGCCATATGAAAACATTTCAGGGGAAGTTTTATTTGCCAGTTTGTAACAAGCTATCACAAAGATACATTTTTTTTCCTGATAGAAAGAGCAGTGCTTTCCTGATTTGTTTATGAGGTGTTTGCTTTCCCAGGTGGAAAATGGTTGATCACTATGTTACCCGGGTCCGTGGGAATCTGCAGTTGTTAGACAAACTGGACTTGATTGACAGAACAAGTGAAATGGCAAGGCTCTTTGGCATTCAGTTCTTACATGTGTTAACAAGAGGCTCCCAGGTAAGATTTCATTTCCCTTACCCTTCACAAAAGTCCTTACAAAATGCCTTAATTCTTCACTATCTCTTCAGTCAGTTTGTGTATTAAGGTCACAGAAGACTGTTTTGGATAATGAAACTTCAAGAAAGGCAATTCAAGAGCAGTGATAATGAATTGGTTAGTTTCAGAGATGAAAAATGTCTGTTAAAAACAGAGTGCCCCAAATGTAATCATGCCAGTGAGTCTCTTCCACTGGCTTTGGGAGCAGGTTTTTTTCTTCCCTGAGCTGTTGCTTTTCACTCTTAGATGGTCTGAAAACAAATGCTTTTTAAAACATTAAGTAGTATAATTGAGCATGTTTTAGAAAGATGAGGTTATTTTCTTCCAGGGCAGACAAAGCTGCATCAAATATGTTCCAAGTGACATTTCCTGTGCAGCAGGCCTGTGGGTGAGACTTGATGATCAGGCAAGAAGGGCTGTGGCTTTATTAAGTGCACGTGTCGTGCAGGAAGCGCGCAGTGCTCTCACTTGAGGAAGACAGCAGGACAGAGATTTATGCTACTCTTTCTTGGAGACCCCAGCAATCTCCAGCAATGCCAAAGGCTTTTCTTGCCCAGGATCTGCATGACTAGACTCAGTAGACTGTCTTCATGGCTTCTCATGAGCCCTCAGCAGCACCTGCAATGAGAGACAGCTGCTCTGTGGCCATCTTCCCCCCTACCATAATACTTATTTCCTACCATCTTTCTGGTTTAGTTGACATGTAGCCAAGGTGACCAGGATTGGATTATTTTTGTTTCCAACTTCTGTGGACAAAAAGGTAACTTAAAAACTAATGTCTTAAGCAGGCCAGCATTGTCTTAAGTCAGAAACAGGAATGCCTGAAGCTGCAGTTCCTTAACAACTCAGCCGAATTTGAAAATGTTACCACGTGTTTGCCATTAGCCTGTTGCCAGAGTCATCTCTTGACCCAACACAGGCTCTTGTTGATGGAACTGGTTCTATTTTTATCTCCTTTGTGGGGGGCCTGGGGCAAGGGTGGCACCAGCAGCAGAGCCGTGGTGAGACTGAATAGGTGTTTGCCAGATTAGCTCCCCAATCTGGTTTGCCATGCTACCAGAAAAGTCCTGCTGTGGGAGCAAGGGAAGAGAAATGCACAGTTAGGGACAGGGAGGATGGGACTGGCACACTGCCAGTGTAGATCTGCTTAAACTGTCATGATGGTAGCCTGCAAAGACTGTTCTGCCTGTCATCTTCTCAAATGGCCATGAGTGGGAGTAAGCAGCAGAAACATGCTGCATTTTCTCTCCTGACTGTTCTTTTCTCTTTCCTTCTGTGCACGTATGTTTTGTTTCCATTGAAGCTTTCTAGGTCACAAAAATGGCAGTTGTAAGAATTCCAAATCACCTCAAATATTTATCTTTTTCAACTCAGAAGGATACTTGCTATTCATCAGGTCTTCCTTCTCTCTTGAGCTGAAAAATATGTTAAGAGGCAACATTATTAAGTTATTTTATTTTTCTATGGTTTTATGTCTCTTATTTTGGCCTTTTCTAAAGGTGATCTCTTTTTTTTTTCTCTTATGAAGCTATCTTTGATATTCTGTAGTACACTAAACAAGTAACAGGAGATGCATGCAGGCACACAGATTATTAGTCAGAACATAGATCCTGTAACATAGAATCAGAATGGCTTAGTTTGGAAGGGACCTTAAAGATCATCCAGTTCCAAGTCCCTGTCATGGGCAGCGACACCTCCCACTAGCCCAGGTTGCTCAAGGACTCATCCAGCCTGGCCTTGAACACCTCCAGGGAGGAGGCATCCATGACCTCCCTGGGAAACCTGTTCCAGCATCTCACCAATAAATCTGAAGTCAAATGACATATTCAGAACCTGCAGGAGGACATCCTGTGAGGGTTATGTTTGGAACATAGGAAGTTCCATCTAAACATCTTCCCTTTGAGGCTAGTGAAGCACTGGAACAGGCTGCCCAGAGAGGTGATGGAGTCTCCATCTCCAGAGTTATTCAGAGCCCACCTGGATACTGCCCTGTGCAACCTGCTGTAGGTGACCCTGCTCTAGCAGAGGGTTTGGACTGGAAATCTCCAGAGGTGCCTGCCAGCCCACACCATTCTGTAAGGCTGTGCACTTGGGCACTGCACCTTTCCGAAAGGGCAGTGTGCATTTGAGCAGCTGGAGTAGAGCCCTGTGTGCTCTGCCTGTGACACCGTCCTGACCGTGCCCCAACCCCTGCAGTACCGCGTGGAGTCCATGATGCTGCGTGTGGCCAAGCCGATGAACTACATCGCCGTGACCCCCAGCGTGCAGCAGCGAGCGCAGATGAAGGCCCTGCAGTGCGTGCCCTTGATCATGGAGCCGGAGTCTCGCTTCTACAGCAACGCTGTGCTGGTGCTGGATTTCCAGTCCCTGTACCCTTCCATTGTCATTGCATACAACTACTGCTTTTCAACCTGCCTGGGACACGTGGAAAACTTAGGAAAGTAAGTTGTTACTCTGTCCTCACAAACCTTTGTGAGGCTTTAGCCTAAGGTACTGGGAAGCCTTAGTTGTCAGGGGAAACAATGGGCATGTGTGAGTAGCACCAATTTCTGTTAGACAGCAGGCGAGAGAGATGACACAGACACACATCAGTATGCACATCAGTATTACAGGATGAGGCAGCTGGGCTTGTTCAGCCTGGAGAAGGCTCCAGAGAGACCTAAGAGCAGCCTGCCAGCACCTGAAGGGGGCTACAAGAAGGGTGGAGAGAGACTATTTAAAAGGCCTGTGGTGACAGGACAAAGGGCAACAACTTCAAACTAGAGCAAAGCAGATTCAGACTGGATGTTAGGAACAGACTCTTTACTATGAGGGTGGTGGAACACTGGAATAGATTGCCCAAGGAGGTGGCTGGGGCCCCACCCCTGGAGATATTCAAGGTCAGGCTCAACAGGGCTCTGGGCAACTTGATCTACTGGAGGACTACAGAAGGGGGTTGGAGTGGATGACCTTTGGAGGTCCCTTCCAACCCAGACTGTTCTGTGATTCTATGTACAGAATTAGTCTCCATTTTGTTAAATCCCAACTCTGTGCACATATGTCTACCTGATTGCAGTATTGTGGTGGTGCCAAAACAAGTTAAAATGTTACATAGATCCACAACCTGATTTCAAAACTAAACTACTATTGTTCTGCTGTATGATAGGAAATTGTTGTTCTCTATTAACAGTTGTGGAAAGCCTTCTGGTCTTAACTATAACAGCTAAAAGATGTAACTGTTTCTGTTTGGAAAAACACCTCAGTTCTCATTGCAATTACCTCTGTAAAACAATAATTGGAAGAATGGGAGATATATGAGATGATTGCTAGGTGTCATCATCATTACTTCACCTCTCCTTCAAATCCCTGACTTGAAATTCTGAAACTGTAGGAAGCAAATAGATGCATTCATTACTAATCTACTCCCAGGGCCTTTTGCACTTATCTAAGAAATGGTGTCCCTGCCCTTGGCAGTGAGGTTGGAACTAGATGATCTTTAAGGTCCCTTCCAACTCAAGCCATGTGATATTCTGTTAGTTTATAACTGTGATTCTCTCCTTCCTGCTGTTACCACCATTTGAACATGAGTTGATGTTTTGCCCTGATTGGGCTGTAAATGAATGAGTTCTCCTCACGTTTGATGTCTCTGTTTGCTAGGTATGATGCATTCAAATTTGGCTGCACGTCTCTCAGAGTGCCTCCTGATTTGCTTTACCAGATTAGGCATGACATCACAGTGTCACCCAGCGGAGTAGCTTTTGTCAAGGTAATGATTATAGTGCTCTGCAGCAGGCGGCTTCACTTCTTGTGGGCACACTGCTGAAGATCAGATTGTTATTGGGGCCACAAAAATGATCAGGGGGTTGGGGTGCCTCTGCTGCAAGGACAGGCTGAGGGAGCTGGGGTCCTTCAGCCTGGAGAAGAGAAGGCTTCAGGGAAACCTGATAGCAGCCTTCCAGTACCTGAAGGGGGCTATAAGAAAGATGGAAGAGACTGTATACAGAGGCCTGTGGTGACAGGACATGGGGCAAGGGCTTAAAACTAGAGAAGAGCAGATTTAGATGTTAGGAACAAGTTCTTTACAGTGAGGGTGGTGGAACACTGGAACAGGTTGCCCAGGGAGGTGGTTGGAGCCCCATCCGTGGAGATATTCAGAGTGAGGCTTGACAGGGCTTTGGGCAACCTGATCTAGTTGAGGATGTCCCTGCTGACTGCAGGGGGGGGTTGGACTGGATGACCTTTGGAGGTCCCTTCCAACCCAGACCACTCTATGATTCTGTGATTTATATTTTGCTGCATTAAAAGAAGACGGAAGAGAGGAGCTTCAGTCTCTCATTTCCCAATTTTTTTGGTTTTTAGATTTGTCAGAGTGCTGAACTTGTGACAGTTCAGGAAATAAAATGTCATCTTTCTGCTTTCATTTACACTGAAGGCTTATTTCATCTATAATTAAACAGTATTTTACTTGTGCAGTTTGGGGATCAAACAGTAATTATCTTTGTGTAACAATTTGTTGTTCTCCTGCCTGTACAGCAGAATGTTTTCCTAGAGAAAGAGTCATGGCTTGGGAGATGAAACTCCCTGACTTGCTTTCTATTGTTCTCATTTTATGTTATGTGTAGTGCTGGCTGATTTGTAATGAATTAATAATTATGGCCTGGAGCTCTTACACATAATCAGCCCTATCACCAGCATACATATGTGCAGCACAAAACAAAGCTGTAAAGACTATTTGTAGGATTAAAAAAATACATGAATATTCCTTTAGTATTTACCATTTTGCAAATGGTTAAATACTGAAGTCCCATTTTAGTTAATAAGGTTATCTAAACATTGCATTATGGCTTGGTGAAAACAAAGAACAAAAAGCTCTTTACCCTGCCCTGAAGAGTTTTGCTTGTATTTTTAGATTGCTCTTAATACTTGTGGGAAGAGCCAAACGTTTGGTGCCCAGGGCATCTCACTAATTAATTTGTCTCCTCAACAGTGATTATCTAACAGTTCTAAATGTTGGTTTTACTGCTGACTATTTAGGTTGGGCTTTTGAACATCTCTTTTTGGTTTTTGTTTTTTTGGTCTTTGTTCTCTTTCTGGCAGCCTTCAGTAAGGAAGGGTGTGCTGCCAAGAATGCTAGAAGAAATCTTGAAGACCAGGATAATGGTGAAGCAGTCGATGAAGGCTTACAAGCATGACAAGGCTATAACTCGAATGCTTGAAGCTCGTCAGCTGGGGCTTAAATTTATAGCTAACTTCACATTTGGTTATACTGCTGCTAATTTTTCTGGAAGAATGCCATGCACTGAGGTAAGGGTTGCAGATAAAGAGCAGAAAAACTGTGGGCAAGACGTGATTAATATAGTCAGACAGCACAGTATTACTGCTTGAAACACATTTGATGTAAATGCCTTCATAAAAGCTGTGTTTATTTGTAGTACTGAAAATCAGCAACCTGGGTAGTTGCTGATTTTCAGTCATCCTTTGTCATCCTTTCAAGAAATAAAAATTTATTACTGTCTTCAAGAAATAAAAATTTATTATTGTTTTTCTTCAGCTCATAAAAGAGCATTTGAAGTTGGCATTTCTGTCCAGCCCCCTCCAATGGTAGATTAGGTTACAGTTCTAACAGTGGAAATAAAACAAAACATTGTTTCATAGTTTTCATCAAAGGAGGAATCAGCAAAATCAAAAGGCTACAGAAAATCATCCTGAGTCATTTGGTCTTCCCCTTTACACTTCCAATATACATCAAAATGTTTAAACCAAACGTTCATTTTAATTTCTAATAATTTTGGATTGCTCTTCATTTAATTTTTGTCATTTTTAGTAAGGTAAGCAACCTTTCCATTCATTTGAGTAAGGTAGGCAACTATTTTATTCATACCACAACCTGCACCAGATTATGGTCCTGTTCTGGCAATGATCTTCATAAACAGATCGAGCAAGGCTAGACTTAGATTGTGCTTACCAAGAGCTAGTACTGAGTCTAGCAGCGGAATGATGACTTTCAATCTACCTTTAATTTTGCAGGTTGGAGACAGCATTGTCCACAAAGCCAGAGAAACCTTGGAGCGTGCTATAAAACTAGTGAATGATACCAAAAAATGGGGTGCTCACGTGGTCTATGGTGATACTGACAGGTAATTCATTCCTGCTCTGCCTCTTACAGGGTTTGAAAATCATAGCAGTTCTTCACTGAAGAGTTTTTCTTCCATCCCAGCAGTGGGAATTTATGGTACTGAAAAGAGCATGTGGGCTCACTTTGGGATGTGGTTTCCTCTCTTGCAGAGTATGCAAAGTAAATAATATCTCTTTTCTTGGAGTTTCTTTGAGGACTCTTAGAAAGCACTTTGAGGGTTTCCTTTCTTTTGAGAAGCTGGTGGAACAGAAAGACAAGGGGGGGAAATTAATATTTTTTCATGTGATTTTTAAATTTTTAATATATTTATCAAATTGGGGGGTGCCTGCTTCTGATGCAACTTTAGAAAACACAGCATTTCTAATACAGTAGGCATCTTGTGTTGGTAGTGAGAGGAAGGCACTCATCTAAGCTTCAAAAATGGCTACAATTCAGAACATACAAAGATGCATCATAGAAATCTCTCCCCTTCCTCACTCAATCTATCATCTAAATGACAGCCATGCTCTGGGATGTGTCTGTCTCTGGTGCTAGGCTTGGATAATTTTTCAGCCACAGAGAGGCAAGGCTTGTCTGGCTGACCTTCCTTAAGAACTTGTGAGTGCAGAGATTGATTTCAGCCAGATCTGATGGAAGACTTGAAATTTCACAGATCCTATGCTGGTATCTTCACCAGAGGGGGGGGGAAACAAAAAAAACAATCAAATTGTTGGAGAAAGGAAGTAAAATTCTATTGTTGCCCATAGTGGGGAAAAAGGTGTGCAGCCAGGAACTCAAGTCTTGCAGTGCCTGGAAGCTGTCCCATTCCCTGCCTCTCCAGAGTCACAGTGTTCATCGTGCCTTTGGCACTGTCGCACCTTATACTGAGTTAGGCACTGAAGTTTCTCAGCTTTGTGGCTTTTCTACCTGAACTGATAACAGCATCTCTGCCTCGCCACCAGGAAACTATAGCTTCAAAGTTCCAGGGACTGTGCTGAACAGATTTGTGCTTATGTCCTATGTCTGATCTCTTGTAGCATGTTTGTACTCTTGAAAGGAGCCACCAAGGAGCAGTCTTTTAAGATCGGCCAAGAAATCGCTGAAGCTGTAACAGCAACAAACCCCAAACCTGTTAAACTGAAGTTTGAAAAGGTAAAATGAAGATATTTTGCTTCAAGTGTGTTGAGTGAAAACCTTTTTTCTGGCTTTCTGTAGCATGAGGACGTAGCACAGTTGCGTGCTGTACCGGTCCTGCAGGTATACCGCTAGCTCCTCACTGCCTCAGGGACCTTGTCAGAGAAGCACTGCTGCATCCATAACAAAAAGAAATATTCCTGCTTTCACAAAAGGCTGCCTGGTGGCCTGTTGTGCTTGGCAGCAGCAGGCAATTTGAAATTCCTGTCTCATCAGTTTTTGGAAATGCCTCCCTCAGTTTTGTATTCCACGCATACAGCCAAAGCAATGTGTGCAGCTTGGTAGAGAAAATGTATAACATGCCTTGAAGTGCTTCCAGTGCATTAATTACAAGCTTGATATTTATTCTTCAGCCAGCCTTGGCACAGGATACGCCCACGTGATACATACACACAAAGTAAAAGACCCTAAAATCCATTCAGGAGGCTTTTAGAAGAATTAATGGCAATCAGCCTTTTCTAGAACAGCAAGGCAATGTGATACTGATCTTGGTGGGCATTCATCACATCAGAGTCACTAGCAATCAGTTCAGGTGCTCTGGTTATTTCCAAAGTACATACCTGACTCAACAGGTTCAATCAGCATCTGTAAGCAGATGGTCACTGTTCTCAGAATACAGCAGGAAAATACAAGCAAGAGAAGTCAGAATGGCTGTGGAAGGCAGGGCAGCTTTTCCTCACTGAGTGCTGTACAGGGCCCTTCCACTCCAAGGAAATTCTGTGTTGGTAAGCTGAAGGAAAAAAAAAACACTTAGGTGTGAGGAGATACTTGAGAGGATGTGTGAGTGTTTCACTTCAAGTGCCCTTATCCACCTAGGGCTCAGAATATTAAGTTGGCTCAATATTCCTGGTACATCTATTCAAGAAGTGGAACACCTATGTGCAGGACCTTCTTCTGCTTGAGGCAATCTAAACTTGCTGCTGCCACTCTCAGGAGAGTCAGGGAGATCTCAGTGATACTAGGAAGAAATTATTCCCCCGTTCTGACTGTTAAAACTGGTCAAGGAATACTGACAGGAGTGACAGAATGGAGAAAACAAGAAAAAGAGACCATGGCCTTAAAAACCCATTCATGAGGAAACCATTCTGCAGGCACAGGCATTTTAAAAGGGTGCTTTGCCCAAGGAAAGAAACTACATTATTTTAGGCACCTCATAATTAGATGAAGTTTGAAAACAGAAAGTTGAAAAGCCACAACTTTTGCTGGGAAAGTTTTCTTCTTGATGTTTAAAGTGAAGTTGCTTTCTTTTTAAGGAAGAGAGATAACAGAGTTAGACTAAAAGTGCTGAGAGATGCAATCCACAAAAGCCAGGGTATTGGAAGCAAATGACACCATGTGTTACTTCTCATCAGAGCTTCAGGGTGCTTAGCCTCTACAGCTAGATGAAATATGAAGTGATTTCAGAAGGGAACACCACTGAATCCCAACTTCCTCAGGCATTCTTTAGCAGTCCTTTGCGCTAGTTTGTTTGGTTTCATGGTGGGTTGGTTTTTTTGTTGGTTTTTTTTTGTTTGTTTGTTTGTTTTGTTTTGTTTTGTTTTATAATGCAAAAGAAAAGCAAACTATTCCTTAGGAAACCGTCTTGTGTTCAGAGCCACCTTAGATTCCCAGCATATGCCAGACTGGACTATCTTCTTTCTGAACATTCCAGGTCTACTTGCCATGTGTCCTGCAAACTAAGAAGAGGTACGTGGGCTACATGTATGAAACACTGGACCAGAAGGACCCAGTATTTGATGCAAAAGGCATCGAGACAGTCCGGAGGGACTCCTGTCCTGCTGTTTCCAAGGTAAGATGCTCATGGATTTCTTCCTGAATGAAATTAGAGCATCTTGTTACTGTGTATTTGCCCTTTTACAGCATTTCTAGTCCTTATGAGTTAGAATCATAGAATGGCAAGGTTGGAAGGCACCTCAAAGATCATCTAGTTCTAACCCCCTGCTATAGGCAGGGACACCTCCCACTAGTACAGGTCACTCAAGGCCTCCTCCAACCTGGCCTTGAACACCTCCAGGGAGGAAAAATAACAAATCCTTCCAATCTCAGGACCCTCCTCTGAGGCCATTTAAAAAATCCATTAAAGATCTTGCACAACATTACGAGCACCTGCACTTTCCATCCTAACTGCTATCATTCAGCCCCTAAACCCCTATGAAAAGCACTCAGCCCCATGTAAGTTCTCTAAAGGGCCATTCTTGATCCAGTTCACTTGAACTGGAAGTATTACTCCAGGATGAGTGAGGTACACTAATAAAAAATAGCTCAAATCTATTTTAGCTAAGAATTAATTTGCACTAAACTTCCTTGCCTGTATAAGGGGGTTGAAAAGTTTCTTGTTCTTAAGTCAAAGCAAATTAATGCCAGTAAGAAAGGTGACCAATGAAGAGGATTTACTTCCATTTTTCTTTTTAATCTAAATTCTTTTGTTTGCTGAGATAGTCAGAAAGACTTGGCAAAACATTGTAGATGGTAAGAAAAAGACATCTTCTTTTACACTCTGGAAAACCTCTATGACTGCTGAAACTGTGCTGGAGTATTGATGGTGTCATGAATCATGTGTCCAAGTGAGGAAGAAGTGGGCCAGTAGTGTGTTCATGACTGTCTTTGAGTGGAAGAGAATGCAACTTGTCCTACTAACATCCTAGTTCACAACTGATACTTCTAACCAGTGCATTAATGTATAATCCACTGAATTAATTGAAATAATTTTTTCCTGTTATTTAACCACACCTCTCTCACCTTTCTCCTTTGGCTGAAAGATACTTGAGTGTTCTATCAAGCTGCTATTTGAAACACGGGACATAAGTCAGATCAAGCAGTATGTTCAGAATCAATGCATGAAGCTACTGGAGGGAAAAGCCAGCATGCAAGACTTTATCTTTGCAAAAGAGTACAGAGGGAGCTCAGCTTACAGACCTGGATCCTGTGTTCCAGCCCTGGAAATCACCAGGTAATGAGAAGTGCTAATTGTACATAGCTTTTTTTCTCTTGACTTTTGTACTGCCAGCTTATGGGTAGCAATGAGATATCTCCTTCAGATATCGTTGCAGCAGTTGGCTCTTTCCTCTGTGTGTGAAAAGAGGTCAGGCATCACATAGCCACTGTGCAGTCCTGGCAAGAGCCACAAGTGTTCAGGGGTCAGGTCCCTAGCCAGGATGCTGTAGCAGTATGTTCACTGCTGCTGTGCTTTGGGCTTGACCCTCTAGCATTGCCCACCACAGATACTAAAAATGGCAGCAGTGATGTCTCTGTGGTGTGAAATACACTACCAGGCATGATTTTAATTTTTTTAAAAGTACTTTACCCAAAGTCAGGCTTTCATCCTGTTGCTGCTGTTCACCAATCAGAGATAAGTTGAGCTGGCACATTTTGCCGCCTTGCTTAATATAAAATATCTTCAAATGAAGCCACGCTTTTAAGTAAAATCAAAGTCCTGGATTGATGCCTGCTTCACATTTAACTGTTCTTTGCTTTCTGGGGGTATTTGAGCTCTTTTTTGTATCCTGGTTGCTCTATTAAGTATTTCTTTAAGGAAGGGGTGGCTAGAGAGCAACCTGCACGCATGAAAGCAGAGGGTATCTTTAGTGCTTGTGTTCCAAGTTCTAGCACTTGGGACAAAAATAAACCAGCTTGGTCTTGTGCTTCATAATGGACACTGACTTCAGCTGCCTGGAAAGCTACTGATAGAGTCCAGCAGGTGAAATAATGCTGCCTTTGTCCGTGGGTGCACTCTAAAGGCTGTTTCCAAACAGGAGAATGCTGGCCTACGACCGTCGCTCTGAGCCACGGGTCGGGGAGCGAGTGCCCTACGTCATCGTGTATGGCATGCCCGGGCTGCCCCTCATACAGCTGGTGAGGAGGCCCATCGAGGTCCTGCAGGACCCCAACCTGAGGCTGAACGCTACCTACTACATCACCAAACAGATTCTGCCACCACTGGCTAGGGTGTTCTCACTCATTGGCATAGATGTCTTCAGCTGGTACCATGAGCTGCCAAGGGTAAGTGAAACAAGCAGGTCACAAATGTGGTGCCTCTGTGCAGCATGTGGGTTGGTCCTGACTGTTAATGGAGTGAGGTTTATGGACCACCTTTTACATCTCTCCATGGCAGATATGGAACTCCTGTTCTTCTAAGATGTTTTATGGGAGAGGTGGTAATGCCCCAGCAGCAGGAGCACTCTTTCAGAAATCTGTATTACCAGATGCTTTAAAATAACTATATCCAAACTTGACTTTCCTAACAGGTAAAGAAATCACTGACATGCAAAAAAGGAAGTGTTCAGTAACTAGCTTCCAGTTTGGGATTCTCCTGGCAAAAGAGATGTTTCCAGACAGTGTATCTGGGTAGTTTGGTTATTCTGCTTAGTGTGGACTTCAGCATAGTGGTACATTGTGTTTCCTACTGCAGACATTGAATGTAGCCTTGACTGACTTCGATTCCGCAGCTTCCCACTGGCACTATCACACTCACCTTGCATATCTCCCACGAGCTGCTCTAAAAAGGCAGGAAGAGCCCTGGCTTTCTGCAAGGCCCTGGGGAGCAGAACAGCTGGGTGAAGCAGAAGGGTGAAGGATAGCACAAAGCTTAAGTCATGCACCACCAGAGGGCCAAGTGCAGAGAACAAACTTCCCTTGGGAAGAGGGAAGTTATGGAGCTTGTCCAAGGAGATCAGAGGATGAGCTAGAGCCATGAACCAAAGGACAGTAGCTCTGTTACCAGAACTCCACAGCACAAACTTGAGGACAAGCAAGATCTGGAAGGCAGCCACTGGGGCGGCAGCCAGGACAGGATGTGATCAGAACCTACAGAGAAACAACTGCAGGAGGCAGAGTTTGAAGTGAGATGATGTGTAGCACGTGAGTGAGGATTGCTTTGGTTACTCCTCTCTTTTCTGGTGAGGTTCCCCATGAAATAGGTGTGGATGGGCTCTGTTCACATCTCTTCAGGGCAGAGTGCTGTGATCCACAGCAGTGCTTTGCATATGAAGCTGTGTCCTGCAGCCTGGGCAGCACTTTCACAGTCCTGTGAGCAAGCCAGGCTGTGGAATCTGTGCATAAAGCAAGCTGCTCCCTGGAAACTCATCATCACCTCCTTGTTTTTTTCCAACAGATTCAAAAAGCTGCCTCAGCTGCCCACAGCGAGCTGGAAGGCCGCAAAGGCACAATCTCCCAGTACTTCACGACCTTACACTGTCCTGTGTGTGATGAACTGACCCAGTATGGGATCTGCAATAAATGCAGGAGCCAGCCACAGCATGTGGCAGTGATTCTCAACCAAGAAATCAGAGAGCTGGAGCGCAAGCAAGAACAGCTGGTCAAGGTATGATGAAAGCATTGTCAGATGTCTGTCAGCCAAAGGCAGGGCTGAGGTTTCAAAGCAGCAGAAATAGGAAGTTAAAAACTGTGGAGCTTGTTTGCTTTGCCCGATGTTGTTGAAGGCAGCACAGCAGCTGTTACTCTCCTCAGCTTTGAGTAAAACTGAAGGCAAAGAGTGGGATCAGAAGAAGCTTTTCTCCTTTCTTTAAGAGCATCTTACATGGTTTACAGATGCCTTTTTATAATGACAGTTATGGAGAGTTACACAATATGAAGAAAAACATTGGGGTTTTTTTGCATTAAATAACTGATAACGATCTAGTAACAAAAATGTTTGTCCCAGATAATGAGTTTATATCTATAACCTAGTTGTGGTTTAGCTTGGGGGTTCTCTTATCACCATTCCTCTTCACAGGACTTTTTCAAGCTCTTTTACTCCTTGAGTTAGGAGTCAATTAAGAGGGTAGCTGGCTGGTCAGAAATACATTCCAGCAAAGCCCAGTGCCTCCCCTTGCTGCAACATGGGCATATCCTCACCTCATTTTCATGCTGCCATGCTGTACAATTTTTGTTACAGATGAACTGTTTGAAAGAGCTGTCTGAATTGAGCTGTCAGGGGTAGCAATATTCCTGTAGTCCAGGCACTAACCTGCTGGCTTCCCCTGGGGCTCTGTTGCTAGCAAAGCATTCTCAATCACTATTGTTAAATATTGTGCTGCTGAGGTGTGGGCTTCTCTTTCTTGCTGTGCTTTCCAGTGCTTGCTCTGATGTGCACTGGCCAGTAAAGGAAGATGATGCATAGTCTGTAGTTTCCCTGGGGTACTTTGAACTGCTCACAGTGCTTTTGTTCTGGACTAAATCAGAGCTTGGCAGGTTGGTCAAGCCCCACAGAAGGATCTGTGCCTGCAACATACAGTAGGTTGGCAAGGCCTGGGATCACCTTTTAGGCAGTGTTTGGTGACTCAGCCTCTCAGTAAGAACATCTCTCTTAATATGAAGGTGCACAGATCCTTTACAGTTTAAGTTCTTGGCCCTCCTAGAGTATAAACCTGCTAAAGCCAGCAGAAAACTGATTGAGAGAACAATTAATGGTACATTGGTTTAAAATGCACTTTAAAAGTACATGCCAGAGATGAAGGCCATGGACTTCTCCCCTCTACACAAACTGAACCTAGTGTCTTGAGTACTTTGGACTTGATGACCTTGGAGATCTCTGACATCCTAAATGGTTCTGTGATTCCATCAGTACCATTTGGTTTCATCCCTAGCATTCAAACCAGCCACAGCCTCTTCCAAAAGAGCTAGGGTGGACTGACTTCTGAGGTTCTTCTGGTGGCTACAAACCTGGAACAAACCCTTTAAAACCCGTTCATTTTGGTCACAGTTGCAGGTCAGAGGGACTGGTATGCTCAGAGGTGCTGCCTGTGGGACTTGGCCAAAATGGGCAGCTCCAGCTGCTGTCAGTTTGAGTTTCCCTTGTGATGCAGGTCTGGCTGGGAGGGTTGCTGGTGCCCAAGTAATTTTAACATGGAAAGAAGGGAAAGAACTCCTTTTAAAAGCAAAGGACATAAACAACTTGGTGTTCAAAGGGATGGTACCATAGTGCTGGGCAGTGGTTTGGTATCACAAAGATCAAGTGCGGTCGGAAACAAATTTCCACGTTTTTTGAAAAGGCAGGTCCTGGAAAGGAGTAAAAATCAGAGAGCAAAGCAGAGACCTTCAGTTTTCTGAAGGAGCTACTTGCGGAAACCTGTGCCTGCTGTGCTGCTTTTATTCCATCAGGTATCTCATGGTGAAAGCAGTTTCAAGCAGCATTTACATTACTGAGGAGTTCCATGACTGAGAGCAGCAGACCCTGCATGCTCCCAGTATTTATTTCTTCCTTAGACTTAGAAAGTAAAAGCCTAGTTGGAGCTTATTCTGTATCAGGAGTAGTTCAAGTCCCTTTGCTGTGCAGTGAGTAACTAACTGGAGTGTAGCAGTTTGTCTTTTTGCCCTAGGAAACTTTGATGCAGGGTGGGTTCATCATGAGCAAAAACACTGCCCCACTTGCAGCTGCTCAGCTCACTAGAACTTAATCACCAGGCTGGGAACCAAACTGTGCAGGCAGAGCTGTTGATATCTCTGCCCAGGGTGGGAGGGTGATGCTCACCAGCCAGGCACTGCCAGCAGGAATGGAGCTGCTGTGGCTGCCTCCACGCTGGGGAAGGGCTTGGTGCTAGCAGCACTGTGCCTGTACCGCTCTGAGCGCTCAGCTTGGGTGCAGCTTCCAGTAACCTGTTTTTTCTTTTCCCTGCCACCAGATATGCAAGAACTGCACAGGCTGCTGTGACCGACAGATCCAGTGTGTGTCCCTCAACTGTCCTGTGCTTTTCAAGCTCTCCAGAGTCAGCAGAGAACTGTCAAAGGCACCGTACCTTCGCCAGCTACTTGACCAGTTTTAAATGCTCTGTGTTAGAGGATTCCAGGTGCTATTTTTTTCCCTTCAGTGTTTACCACACTAAGACTATTGTGCATGGTGCTTTTTCAATTCTCATCTAGTCCAGGATTTCCATTTTAACTGTGGGGTTGGTCATCTGAAGAACAACCATTCACCCTACCCGTGTTAAAGCAAACCCTCCACCATTTGTCGGTCTATGAATAGGTCACTTTTTAAGATGTACAAATTTCTGCTCTCTCTCTCCCCCCATGTTTCTAACATAGTTTTCTAATGCTGATGTTGAAATAGCTCTGTGTGACATCTTGTAAATCCATTTCCAAGTAGAAGTCAGGTTTACTTCCTGGAGGAAGGAGCACTGAAAAACCTCTCAAGACGCTAAACCCATTGGTGTGTGTTCTGGCACTGTCAGTATCCAGCCGTGTGACTTCCCTCTGCTCTCCATTCACTTTATAATTTTTGTCTGCGAAAGATTTTGTAAATAACAATACACTTTTTTACTTTTCAAACAAAACAACTGAGTAAAATAACGATGTGCAATGACTTTTATACAGATAATTTTAAAGTCGGTTGGTAAATCTCCTCTTTAAGTTTTGCTCGACTCCAAGTAGATTGTTCCTTTGAGCAGACTGTGCAAGCAGTAGTACCATGTGTAGCATTTTGAAACCTTATTTTCTACAGATTGCTGTCTTGCTTTAGCTATTAATGGGGCATTGTGAGGAACTGTGCAAAGACATTTTTGTTACAAACCTGTGGGACTGTTGCAATACTTTAAATATAAAATTTTATTCCATTTTTTTTGCTTGTTTTGTATAGACATTTCTATTGCTTCTAAATATGCTTAAAATATTTTCTTTCCTTACGTACTGTACAGTTAAATCTTATTTGCCACCATCTTGACAAAATGTGTATTTAGAATATTTGTATAACTGTATAAAATGGAAAAGGAATTATGTGGTCAGTGCATTGTTTTCTAAACTGGAAATCATTTTGTTTTAGAAGTTAATAATGGAAACCATATTAAAAGTTGAATAAAATGATATGGTAAAAATATGGTTCCTATGTATTTCCCCTCCGCTGCGGACACCTTCACTCCCCTCCTTTGGCACACAAAGAGTAACACAAATGAGTCTGGAGATTCCTAACTCTTACCTGAGTTCAATTTTCAGCTTAAGCTCTGAGATCTAAAACCACTTCTTGGAGGCCTTCCCCAAAGCAGGCTACACTTCCAGGTCTCTATTAATCGAAACAGGAGTCAGCCTTAAATTCAGAAGAAGTCCAGAGTAGCTTTGAAAAACAGAACAAAACTTTATTTACATCAAGGAACCTGAGTGCCTTCTAGCTCAGAATTTCCTACGTTCAAGGTACCAGTCAGTCTGAAATATCACATTATACAGTACAGTGTGAACACACACCAAGCAGCATAAAACCAATTAAATATTTAACAGATCAGCTACAGATTGTGATGTAAACTAAACCACCCACACATCAAGGCACAAACCTTTGCCTCCTCTCACATCCATCACATACAGGATAGAAGTGCAAATGCCAGGCTGGGATTTGAGTGCCTGGCAGTGCTTCAGCTCTCAACGCCAGCACTACAGACTGTGGACTGCAAGAGCTCACCTTAACACTGTAGGGAGTGGGCAAGTGCTCATCTTCACCACAGGCCTGGCTTGATGGCCAAAACCAGGATTCTCTGTGATTCAGGTCTCTCATCCATGGACTGCAATCCTTGTCCTCAACACTGAGATGACTTCTCTAGCATAAGTAAGGCAATGCTAAAGTAGTAAGAGTTGACTTTAGATAAGCTCAACCCATAACACATCAGTTTCAGTGCTTAAGCTTGCTGGAGGATCTAGAACTTAAAAGGTACTAAAGAGATACTTATTTTACCTCTATATGCCAGGAAGCAATTTACTTTGGGACAAAACAAACATGTAAAAACCAACATTCATGGTCTAAAAAGTGCTGAACACCACCAAAATCCAAGAGCTAGGAAAGCTGCAGCCTCTGACCATTGAGGATGTCTGTCCAAAACTGCTGTGAGCTGGACTCAGTGCTGGAAATGTCCTAGATCTCGTTAAATATCACATTACCATTAAAGGGCAGCCCCTGCTACTAAAAACATGGGTTTTAGGGGCTGGTAGGAACAAGTTTGGTGTTCCCATTTTGAGGCCAGAACTCAGACACTGAAAGCTCTAAGTCCTCACTAAGATGACTCGGATGTTACAGACAAAGGCCTCCACACACATGGATTAGCCATGATTCTGCACAGCTCAGGGTACAAGTACCTCCGCTTTTCAGCTCTTTTTCTTTATCTAAGTGGCTGCACTCACCTTGGCATTCCCAGTGGCTGTTGCTCCATTCCTACTACTCAGGGCTCCTGCTTTTCAGGGGGAAAACAAGAATGAAGTGATTGGTGCAGAAGTTAATGGAGCCAGTAAAAAACCCTCAGTCTTTGTTTTGCACAGCATTGTTACATTTGCTAGGAAGACAGAAACACAACTAACTCTGTACAGCCACAGTAAGCAGGTAAGGTTCAAAGAGGTTTAGAGCATATTTCCCAATGTGCTTTTCATTTGGTTTTCTGATTCTCACTACTCAATTATGCAAGACATTGGCTGTCCCTGACAACAACCTCCTGTGCAGGACATTCCAATTTGAAATTACATTCCAAGAATCAGCATATGAACTGGGTGAGGATTATTTAAAGTCCTTCTGGTTGCCAGGTGTGGTTCTTAAACCAATTTTCTTCTGGCAACATCATCTCTGATTTGAGGAAACTTTTGACATCACCTTCAGTTCAAACACAGGCTTTGACCTGCAGCAAGGAGTTGCCACAGAACCGTTTCCCTATCTTTCCTTGCTTATCCTGCACCAAGCGCAGCTTCTCCCAAATGAAACTTCTAAGTTGCCCTGAGGGGGCTGGGAAACTCCTGCAGAAGCAGAGCAGAAGCTGTTGTCATTCCCCATGCACCACCAGGATCAGGCACCTTCCACTTCCTGCACACTCAAAGCAGTTACTGCAGCGTGCAGGAGGAGAAAGGGGAACAGGAAAGCCAGGGGCAAGGCGGCCTTCAGCTGCGCCTCTGCCAACACCACTCCCTCTGCTGTCACAGCAAACCAACCACACACCAGGCCCGAGGCTTGCTCCTGTTGGACAAACGCCGATCACACCCACCTGGGCCAGGACACCATCATCATTCCATCAGGCAGAGAACCCTCCTGCAGCAAGTGAACGGAGAACAGGTTTTAAAGTGCACGCTCCTGCACCACACTGGGAAAGAGGAATGGGGCAAGACCACGTTGGCTTCTAAGTGCCAACAGCAGAGAGCTCAGAGGGAGGCTCCTCAGGGGGGTGAGATGCAAAAAAATGATGCCTTTTCACTACAAGTTAATTCCTGTTTCTTACTAACTTCTCGGAAGAAAGTGAAGAGCTGCTGAGGTTCTGAGTTGCACACTCAGGACAAGATGCTAGAAAAAACCCAACCTGCAAACACTATGTAAGCAAATTAAAACTTCTTACTGAGGAAAATACCAATGGAAGTGCAAAGTAAAAACCTCGAAACGGCACACTCTGAGCATACAGCCTTAACAAAATAACCTGAGATGCTTAAGCCACAGAGTAGCAGTAATTAAAATCACAAATACTTGAGGGTACTCTGATTTATCACCACTGTTCAACTGGTAAATCAGAGTTAAGCACTAAAGCAGATTAACACCACACGTTTCTGGCCCTTTCTCATACACCACTTTTAAATAACCCAAAGGCAGGATTCCGCCAAGGTTCCACCATGCTTCATTATTTTCCCCACCTTAATGGCAGGACCAGGTTTGGCAACAGCTTATCTGATTGACAGTTGTGGAGCATCACCTGAAAGCTGAGCTGATTTCCTGGTTCACATCATACAAACTTTCAAGGCAGCAGAAGCATTGCCCTGTCACGAGAGAAGAAAGTTCAGCACCACAGCTAACAGATTTCTCTCCTCCCTCATGAAGACATTTTGTGACAAAGCACCTCTGAACTGCACTCTCCACCCACTGTGCTCAGAGCAGTCCCCTCCTTCCCTAGGTAGCTCTTACTGCAGCAGGCATTAGTTAAATGCTGCCTCACATAGAGAAAACATCTCCTGTCCTGATCTTCAGTGCAGTCCCTGCATTCTGGCAGTGCCATGGGTGGAGGCAAATCAAGGTTACTGCACTCACCCATGTCGTTAAGGGCTCTCCCACTCATCAACACATGGCTGCAGACTGACAATGAACGAGGGAAAAGGGCTGGACAGAGGCAGACCTGAGTGTGTTGAGCTCTGCACCCCAAAGGAGGATTCTAGAGGCACATAACAAGAACACCACAACTCCATTGCAGTCCTTTTACACACAGTCAGTCAGCTTTAACTTCAGCCATGCTTCTCCTGGTCAGCATCCTTGTCCTGAGTCTCAGGGGAGCCATCAGCAGCTGGTGAGGAATTGTGCAACACATTCTCCAAGGGGGATTGCAGAGAGTCCTCTGCTGGCAAGTCCCCAGGTGTCTTCTGGGAGGTCTCTGCCGCAGAGTTTCTCAGTGTGTCGTTCATTTCTATCACCTCAAAGTCTGTGTCTTTCCATTCTGCCACATCATCCTCCTCCTCCTCCTCTTCCTCGTTAAGTGAACTCGAGGTAGTCAGTAACGCCTTGCAGACCTCCCCCTCATTCACTTCCTTGCAGCTGCTCTTGCGGGGACAGTTGGCCAGCTTGTACATGACAGGGAAGAGCATGACTGTCATGGCAGAGGTTGCCAGGGCAGTATACATCACCACAGGCACATGGTGGAATTTGCCCTGCAGGTAGCCCACCGCGGCAGGGATGCACATCTCACCCAGCGCGGCGCCGATGACAAAGAGAGAAGCCGACTTGCCCTGCACAACCGTGTACTGCTCGGCCCAGGAGATGCCACTGGGGAAGACGGTGGCCATGGAGGCGCCATAGACAGCGGTGCCCAGCCAGAGAGAGGCTGGGTAGCTCGCAAAGAAGGCCAAGCAGAAGGAGGAGATAGCAGAGCCTATGAGGCTCAGCACGATCATGGTGCCAGGGTACAAGCAAGCAGCAAAGAATATGGCCATCCCTCTGCAGGCTGCAAAGGCTCCCCAGAAGACAGAGTTCAAAGCAGCTGCTTCATTGTCTTTCATCTCGGCAAAGACCTTGGCATACGTGAATATGTAAGAGCCATAAGTGACCTCTGCTCCCACATAGCAGAGGAAGAACACAAAGAGGAGGCCAAGAAGAGCATAGTGGTACCTGGCATACAGGTTCTTCTCCTCAGAGGCCTCGGATTTGTCCAGAGTAGAGCTGGCCTTGGAATACAAGACAAAAAATAACAAAGAAACTACCAGAAGATAGGTGCCTATGATAATATAGGACCACAGGAAGTCTGTGCCAAGATGGTGCTGCAGCGCTGGCACAGCTGTGGCATCTGGTGCTGTTGGCACAGATCTCAGGACAGACTGGTTTGTCTTCTCAGTCACTGGATGGCCTTTAGATTCAGAGTCCCCCAAGGCCACTTTAGCCAGGATGGGAGCCAGAAAGGCCCCAGCAGCAAAGCTGAAGTGCAAAGCCTGCATGTGCGGCCCAGCCTCCGCTCCCCATGTGTTGAGTGCCAGCACATTGCCACCTGCAGAGCAGAGAGAGGAGGAGTCATTTCAATCTGACACCAGATGTTGTTCGGAAGAGACAAACCAAACCATCACCCATACCACTAACTCCACTGGCAACACCACCAGCTTAAGCAAATAAAATGCGTAGCCCTGTAGGCCACTGAAATTCTGCCTGCCAGCACCTCAAACCCCCACTAGCACTTGAGCTTTGGGAGGGGACTCACAGCAGGCAGAGCAAGGAGCCAGGCAGCGGCTCAATCCAGCAGCAATGGCCATACTTAATTGCTGCACCAGGGGAGGCTTAGGCTGGACGTGAGGAAAAATTTCCTCATCAAAAGGGTTGTTAAGCCCCAGAACAGGCTGCCGAGGGAAGTGGTGGAGTCCTCATCCCTGGAGGGAGTTAAAAGATGTATGGACGTGCCAAGGGACGTGGTTCAGTGGTGACAGTTGGACACAAATGTCTTCCAACCAAAACAGTTCTGTAGTTCTATGCTTCTAAATATCCTAACTTGGCAGCCTGCAGTATCTTGCAGCCCTTTTTCAAAAGCACAAATGTAACTGCTTCTCATTTCCGTTAGTGTTAAAATCAGCAACATGCAACACTAAGAATCCGTGGCCTCATTAAACAGCATCCCAGGAAACATCAAGCTTCACCTGCCTCTGACAGGCTGGGACTACCCCAACAGCATCCAAATGACATTCCAAAAGCAAAGACCAAACTACAGCACCCTTGTATTAACAAGGATGCTAGAAAATGAGATCTCAGAGACATATCTTTAAGTATTCCACAAGAACACAGGAGAATGACAGGAATCAAATTCCTGCCCTGCAGCTCAGCAAGCCCTGCAGCTCAGCAAGCCCTGCAGCTCAGCACTAACTCTTCCAAATAAATGCAGTCACACTCTCCTGCCTTCCTCTTAGTTTCTCCTCCTGCTGCTCCTGCTCAGGCTGGGAAGTCTTCCTGTCTAAAAGGTCTGACCTCCAAGCAGCAGACCCAGCCACTGAAGGTAGTTTTGCAGTCAGAAAACAGATTTTCCCATATATTCAAACCAAGTGCCATGGATAATGATCCTACCGGAGGCAGCAAATACACCTCTGCACTCAGGATATTTAGCACAACCTGCTCCATGCCAAGTCATCATTTTTTTACTACAGGATCCTATCTCACTCCTTTTAATGTTCACAGAGTCCCCTCAAATTTCACAGAACCAGGGCACATGGCTCACATACGCAGTCATCACTCCTCAGTGTTGCCCACCAGCCAAGCCACCAAAACCAGGCCCTGGCTGGCATGCTCCCAGAGCTGTTTGGGTACCCTGGCTAACTCCTCAGCCAGCTCTTTCTCAAGAAGCTGCCTGAAGCTCCTCAGTTTGATCCAGCAGCACCTTGCCAGTAACCACAGGCACCCTCAGGAAGCCAGGAAAGTAGGACACAACACTGGAGAGGTACCAGGTGAGTAAGAGCCTCTTTCAGGTTCGCTGCCACCTTCTGCAGCAGCACCAGAGCACTGCACTGCTGAACTGCTCTGGTTTGTTTCCTGGTCCCTACTTGCAAGTAAGCCAGCATCACCCACTCATCTCCAAGCATGCTTAGGTCTTTGGCCCTGGCCTCACCTCCTGATCCAAAGCGCCTGCCACAGCCAGTCACCACTAAGTCATCCCTTCTAAGCCATACTCAAAGAAATCATTCCTATGAGAATTTATTTTCCCTAGGTTGGTATAAGTGACCTTTCCACCAACCTGTAGACATCCGCTCTGCAACGTCACTGGTACCTCCAATAAGAAGCCAAGAAATTGGTTTCGAACAGCTTTCCAGCAGAAGTGTTTTGGGTTATCTTCCAAGCCATCTGCAGCACGCACACGCCACAGAGTTACAGTTTGGAGAATAGAATCAATTTGTATTCCCAGACACCTAAGTGCAGCTGGCCTAGGGCTGCCAATATCCCTTAATTCAGTAGATGGATGCCATGGTGCTGCTGCAAGTGAGCTCTGGCAGCAAATGTCTGCTGTGAATCCCCAAATGGCACCTAGCCAGCTGCAGGGAGGCAAGTCTCCAAACAGCAGCTGTGAGAGTCTCTCAAACAGCAGGGCTTGCTCAGGACTAACTTAGCCCCAGCTGGCACCAATGAAGCACAACCCCATCAGCTCCCTGTGGATAAGTAATGTGAAGAAAAGGCTGCTTAAAGCACATGGAACACTGTTTACACCTGCTCGCTGAAATACAGATTGGTCTTCTCCAGGAAGCAACAGACACCCAGGAAGGTCTGTTAGAGAGACACAAACAGTCAAATTCCCAGGATCAGAATGATCCAAGCATCCCAGTCAGGTCAAACAGCTTCCTCTTTAAATTCAGAATGTACCACATGAAATAGCAGCAGCAGCCTGAAGCTTCCAATTAGTTCAGTGAAGGAACCATCTGACCATGCGGTCCTTTACCTGTGTCCAGAAATCCCATGGCAGCTCCAATAACTGACATCAAGGCAGTCAGCAGCAGGGATTCCTTACACCAGGGTATCCCATAAAGACCAACCGTTGTCCCACACATGGATAACCCTGGAAAGGTCAGAAAACACAAAACTCACATTCTACAGATCCTGTGCACCCTACAGAAAACCAAGAAGCACAAATGCATTGAGAATTATTAGTTTCAAATAATCCTAACAGCTGATATCACCCAACTACTTCCATTTGTGATCAGAAGCAGTTACAAGGTTTAGCTGAATCAATTTTCACTTGGGGGAAAAAAAAAAAAAAAAAGAGGAATTTCCATCAGGAAAATCCTGTTTTGCTAAAGCTTCACTAGCAAAGGAAGCAGCATCTGCTGCTAGAAGTATTCTGCAGGCTATTGACAGAGTAGAGCTGTTTCTGCAAACATTTGATCTAGGAACGTTATTTCACTGTGAAAGAAGTCAAACACTGTCACAGAATTACAGAATGACCTAGGTTGGAAGGCAGCTCAAAGATCATCTACTCCCACCTCCCTGCCATGGGCAGGGACATCTCTCAACTAGGCCTTATCCAACTTGGCCTTGAACATCCCAAGGAAGGAGGCATCCACAACCTACCACCCATCCACTTTCCAAGCATTACTGACAGACACTTATCTGTGACACCTCAGAAAAAGAAGTAAACACTAAAGCTATTTGCAGTTAACACACACTTCCACAGCTGCATCCACTCCGTTATGGAAAGCAAAGTCTCAAATGTCAGGCAGAGACAACTTTGACCTTATCGGATGCACAAGGAAACCAAAAGAAAGCAATTTTATAGGTGTTCTGGAGGAGAAGAATGAAGAACAGGGAGGAGACCAAAGAAAGACATCTTAGAACAAGAACAAATAAGAACTGATCCAGGAAGATAAAGACAAGATGGAAGTGGGAGAAGGGAAGAGAGAATAAACAGACATTGTACAATGGTCCTCAGGGTAGGCACAGCTCTGTTCAAATCTCCCCAAGAACAAGCATGGGAAGGACGGGGAAAAGAGTGAGCCCTGATATCTGGTTTAGTCCCCAAAGTACAGCATGAAGGCACATAACTGCCATGACTGCACTGGAAAGAAAGAAAAAAAAAAAAAAGAAAAAAGACGGGGCTTCTACTATTTGAGGTGTGCTGTGAACCTTTAACTGAACCAGACCCTATACAGCTGTAAAAGAAGCATCCACATCTGGATGCTGAGGAATGTGACAGCCAAGGAGCCAAATTCTGCCGGGATGAATGCAGCTCTGTGCTCCTGCCTGAGTTTCCACGTGTCCACAAACTGCTAGGGTCATGAACTGAAGTTCTTACAGAGATTAAGCATTTTCATAGCCAGGCAAAACTGAGTAGCAAGTTTCCACCATCGCAGGCATTTACTGTTTCCTACTTTACATAAATTCTAATTTGGTTAAGATCATCCAGTCAAACCCTCAGTGCTTTTGTCCAGCACACGAAGCTGGTTAAGTGCTGGTGAGCATTAAGAAAGGGCAGAGCCCTACGGAGCTCTTCCCACAAAGCCGTGCCCCCCGCAGGGCTGCAGGAGGTTTCTCTGTGAAGCCAGAACAGTCTCCTCTGGTTATGCACTTCGCAGTGACACTACAGAAACCTGCATGTTCCAAGAGGATCTATACCAGGCACATTACTTGATACAAGTGGAAAAAAACAAACTCAAGTTACATTTTGGTCAATTCCAACAGATTTTTTCAGCTCAAGCCCAGTTACCACGACCAGCAAGCCCACCTCCTTGGGCACAACTCTGCAGAGCAGCTTCTCAGCCTCACACGCCGTCAGCAAGCGACCAGCACGGAATATCGCGCCAGCGAGCCATACAGCACGGCACACAGTGACAGCGAGCCATGCAGCACGGAATATCGTGACGGCAAGCCATACAGCCCGACACACGACGACAGCGAGCCATACAGCACGGAATATCGCGACAGCCAGCCATGCAGCACGGCACACGGCGACAGGGAGCCATACAGCCCAGCACACGGCGACAGCCAGCCACGCAACACGGAATATTGCGACAGGGAGCCATAGAGCACGGCACACGGCGACCACGGCACAAGCTTGGCGGCAGACGGGCCCGAGCCCCGCAGGCCTCACAGCTCGGCACCGCCATAAACGGCCCGCGTGCCGCCGGCGCAGGCTGCAAAAGCCGAGGAGGCTCAGGAGCTGCCCCGAGCGGCTGCGGACGGAACCTTTTCCCCGTGGGGCACTCACCGATGAGGAGATGTGCGTTCATGCAGTCAAACAGCACCCCGCCGAGCACCGATCCGCCCAAGAAGCCCACGGACCGGCCCACGAAGATGTAGTACATGTCGCTGACGTCCTTGCCGACGTTGGCGGCCAGGTTGTCGAAGGTGGGCCCCAGCACCGCGACGCCCATCCCCTGAAACACATTTTAAAGGAGGGGGTGACCTCGCACGCCACATCTCCCACGCCTGCCCCGGCTGAGGCCGCCAGTGTACCGGGCACCCTCCGCCCGCTCCCTGCACTCACCAGCCCCAGGAAGGCGGCACAGAGGGCCCCGGAGGTGCACCACCGCAGCGCGGCCCCCTCCCCGCCGCATCGCCGGCCGCTGCCCTCCACGGCCACCTCATCGGACAGGCACGGCTCCGCCGCCTCCCCGCCGGCAGCGAACCGGACGTGCTTCTCTTCAGTGCCGGCCATGATGATGTGCGCGGCTGGGGCGCGCCGGGAGCCCCCCGGCGGCGGAGCGGCGAGGGCGGGCCCGGCAGGAGGACTGAGGCGGCGGCGGGAGCNGCCCTTATAAACCGGAGTCGCTGGGTAAGAGGCGAATCTCTTATCACATCTCGGACTGTTGGACCTTGGAGATACAGAATCATTGAGCTTGGAAAAGGCTTCCGAGATCATCGAGTCCAACCTTGGCCTGACACCACCCCAGGGCCGTTAAACCGTGTCCCAAAGTAAACATCCCTGCACGTTCGTTAGCACCTCAGGGAAGGTGACTCCACCACCTCCCTGGCCAGCCTCCTCCAGTAGCTGACCACTCTCTTGCAGTAATTATTCCAAACGCCCAACCTAAACCTCCCCTGATGCAATTTCAGACTATTTCCTCTCCTTCTATCTCATGTTGGCATAAAAGATCTTTGTCTTGTACAACGCTGGGGCCGTGTAACACTTGAAAAACTTGCCGAGACCCAGGGAGGTGTGAGCTCTGCCCTTCGCTCAGATGAAGCCACTCTTTCTCCTGCACATTTCTGCTGCACATTTCTACTGCGTGCCCTATTCCACTTAATTTTTGCTGCTAGGCTCTCTCTAAGAAAGGCTTTAACCTCCAGCATACTTGCATTTAAGTGAGCCTTACCAAAGAAAGATAATTCGAAGTTGGGTTTTGTTTGTTTTACTCTCCAAATTGTTCAGAACAGAAAACAGGCTAAGAACAGAAAGTGCATGCAGATTGCAGCAACCTACTCCTGGCAGAGGTGAGCACGTTGCAGGTACAGCTCTGTGCAGCATAACCTGAGCGAATGGACATACACACTAAATCTGGCTGCAACAACCAACCATGTAAGATAACATTTAAATCTGTTTATAGCCACCCTAATATCCCTGCAATGAGTGCAAAGTCTCACTATCAGATGTCTGCAATGCTGCTGAGCTGCTGTTTTATAGGTCCATCAGTATAGAGAACTCCAAATAAAGCAATTTCAATTATAAAATAACCATATACAAGTCAAACCACATTTCTAAAAGCCTTTTACCCCATTAATTAGCTTTCATGATAAATGCTGGTATAGATCCCCCTCTTGGTGCATCCCTGTGAGTAAGAAACTCAACAAAGGAGGCAGGAGACCTGCATGGATGAATAAGGAGCTTCTGCAAAACAATCTCCCTTGGAGGTGTCAT
>VWYK01048803.1:3453-14757 GCA_013399775.1 Semnornis frantzii
ATAAGGTATCCCCTGTTGGGTGTTGTGGATACACTAGTTTAGAGCTTGCACAAGGTATCTATCCCCTGTTGGGTGTTGTGGACACACTAGTTTAGAGCTTGCACAAGGTATCCCCTGTTGGGTGTTGTGCATACACTAGTTTAGGGCTTGCACAAGGTATCCCCTGTTGGGTGTTGTGCATACACTAGTTTAGGGCTTGCACAAGGTATCCCATGTTGGGTGTTGTGGATACACTAGTTTAGGGCTTGCACAAACACATTTCAAGTGCTGCTGGTGGTAATAAGATTTCTGTCACTGAATTTTACAGGCCCAGGATTTTCCCGGTGGCTCTAAGAGAGGGCTGTTTTGCAGTTGTTCTTCAGTTTTGTACTTACCGTGTCTGTGACCCATGTTTAACCCAAGTGCTCTTGATATAAAGTTTTTTCTATATAAGCTCTCTGATTTTCTGTCTCACCTTGACTGCTTAATCAGGAACAGGGCTTGCAAACAATTCTCAGTGGGCAAGAGAAACGTGTGCTTAACATGACTGTAAGTGTGAAATAAGCACTGTTCTGCTAAAAATTCCAACACAGCTAACCCACTCTATGTGTGACCTGAAACATTCAGACATATGGATATTCTCCCATCCCCCAGTTTCTTAGCCTTCCCACTGCTGCTGCAGCTGTAAGTAGCCCAGTCACATGATATACTTGATCACTGTATAGGATCTGTGATGGCATTTTGCAGTTAGGGTTGCTGCATTCCCTGGCATGCCTCAAAGTGAATGAGACGAATGCCATGTTCAGCTGTGATATGACACCTCAGCAGTGGTATGCCTTGAGGAAAAACAAAGTGTGGCAACCTTTCAGTAGTCCAGGAAGGATACTACATACCAGCAAATATTCTGTTTTCAATTCTTATTTAAGTGGTTTGTATGTTCTTGATGAGTTTCCCATATGAGGAACATGAATCCGTTCCTGTCCTCTGACTGTAGCCCCTGGAGTTGCTCTGGTTCCAGAATGAAAGAGAATACAGCTCATGGGGTCCTGGAGTATGGGGAAAATAATAGAATCATAGAATGGTAAGGTTGGAAGGGACCTCAAAGATCATCCAGTTCCAACCCCCTGCCATAGGCAGGGCCACCTCCCACTAGTACAGGTCACTCAAGACCTCGTCCAACCTGGCCTTGAACACCTCCAGGGAGGTTGTGGAGCACAGAATCAATCACATTGGGTGATTCCGTGCTCCACAACCTCCCTGGGCAAGCTGTGTCAGTGTCTCATCACCCTCACTGCAAAGAACTTGGCTCTGATATTTCCATCAAAGGATTAATTTTACAGGATGTGTTTCCTTGCCTGCAAAGACCAGTCACAAAAGATGAAGCAGTGGTCAGCCTTGCACACTCTGAAGCCATTAGATCCTGCACAGCTGATGTAACATAAATGGCAGAACTTTTACTCATTTGCAAGCAGGTTACTACTCATCTGAACCTGGTTTTGTGACACAGCATTTATGTCATTTATTACATTGCTGAAGGAAGTAAAACATTATCTACTCACATCAAGATTGGAAAGCAACACATGGTATTTATTGTGTCATAGTCAGAGTGTAAGCATGTGCTCTACAACTCTTGTAGACAGAATTTGGTTTGGTCAAAGTGAATATAATCAGTTAATTTGTATGCACAGTTAAAATTACTGGAGTAGCTTCCAGATAAGCATTCATTTAGGGAACTGTGGCAACTGCATAATTAGCTGTAGGTATGGCTTTAATTGCAGTCTGTAGCCAATAAAGAATACGTTTGGTCTACAGGAAGAGGCAAAGTAATAGAATATGTGCATGAGGCAATTGAGTGTTTAAAATGCTGTTTGCAAATAGAAGCCATTAAAAAAGTGAATTGTGCTGGGAAATGGTCCCAAGCCATAAAATATTTATTGATCATTAAGTTGCATAAGAGGTATCTTGTATCTAACTATGTCCCCTTTAACTTCCATGTTTTGTGTACACCAGTGAGGAGAGAAAAAGAAAACCAACAACTTTTCTTAAAAGTAAAAAATATTTGCATTTTATGGAGGGTGTAGTGCAGAATGCTCAATCAATAATTCACTAATAAAATTTGCCTTAAGGGAATGATTGCATTAATGTTAAGATTTTGTCAGGGTAAGTTAATAGAGAAAACCATACCTCTTTTGAGGATGTGTCAGGTATAGGATGTGGCACTACTAATTTTATATTGAAGTTACTCTTGTAGTGTAAAAGAATATATTTCCAATGTGGAGCACAAGCCCTGTGAGGAGAGGCTGAGGGAGCTGGGGGTATGCAGCCTGCAGAAGAGGAGGCTCAGGGCAGACCTCACTGCTCTCTACAGCTACCTGAAGGGAGGTTGTAGCCAGGTGGGGATGGGCTCTTCTGCCAGGCACCCAGGGACAGAACAAGAGGACACAGCCTCAAGCTGTGCCAGGGCAGGTTCAGGCTGGATGTTAGGAGGAAATTCTTCATGGAAAGAGTGATTGGCATCGGAATGGGCAGCACTGGTCCTAGCACTAATTAATTTCAAAATTAATATCTTAAATTTCTGAAAGACAGGAATATGTACCCACTGCTTCAAAATATTTGCTAGGAGGGAAGGCAAAAAATGTTTTTTAAAAAATAAATACTTTTTGTTTTCCCTTCTTAAATTGTTGTTTTAAGCAAACTAGTCCCCAAATAAAGGAATGAATAAACTTAAGGAGGAAATAGGCACTTGCTATCTAAGTGCTAGGTGGTGTTTCTTTGCATTTAAATGTTTTGTGCTCTCAGACCTCGTGATAATTTGCCTTTACATTCTTTTTATGGGTGTTTTGGGTTGGTTCTTTCCAACTATTCACCCCTAGAAGGTGATTTCATAGCAAGTGAAGAACATAGCCAAACGAGAGTATTACACAAAAGGTCTCCCTATAAAAGGTGCACTCAGGGTACCAGTTTCATCAGGTGTTTGAAATGTTTGTAAGAGATTTGGTAGAACCACTAAGATTAATCTTTTGCTTATGAAAGTAGTCATATTTTATTCACTCTGGATTGTTACTGCATAGTAGTAATAGAAGTGCATCCCTCAATTTCCAGTGCTTCTAATGTTTTTTGCAGACCTCAGTGTTCAGTTTCCTCTTCCGGTATGTCTTGATCATTGCTTGTAGTCTTGGTGAAGGGAATGCTTAGAAGAAGATTTTTCTCTGTCCTTCTAACAGGGCAAGCCTCTGCATCATACTTACTGTGCTGCATGATGACATCTCTACCAGTGTCCAAAATGGTGCAAGGAATGGTGAGACCATTACCTTTCCTCCTCAAATTTGAACCTGAGGAGTGGGGCAAAGCAGGCACAAATGTACCTATGGCACTCCTGTGTTAGGTCTCACTTGTCTTTCATAGATAAATCAACTGTTGTCCAGGCTCTTCAGTAGCGAACCCAGCCAAGACCTAACTAAGCATAACCACACGTTTGTTACAAATTAAATGTAAAACACAGGAATCCATTTGTTTATTTTGCTCATTTACACCAATAGTCAAAGGAATGCTGTGCTGGTTTGAGCTGATTGGAATATTTTAATAGAGAAAATTATACTATAGGCTGTGAAGGAAAACAGTGGTGATGTCTCCTTCATTCATAGGCTTGCTGCGATGTTTAGAAAAAAAGAACCCAAAACAAAAAGATAAGAGAGGGTCTCGAGCGGGCAGTCTGGGTCATGAGGCGCAGCGTCTTGGGCTAGCAGCTCTGGCTTCTCCTCTCTGCTGAATAACTTCACTAACCACTTTTCTTTTCTTCTAATTCTCCCTGGCCAATCCTCAAAATTCACCTTGCATGTAAGGCAAACCTTGGGGTAAGGTGTAGGGGTGGGGAGAAGGTGGAAGGGTGGTTGGGAGCCCCTCCTGGGGTCTCTGATTTCTGGGAGGGGAGTTGTGTTTCTCTATTACCTTTACCTTGTATATCTCTGTAACTATTCCTGTATATACTGTATATATTTGCTTGTATATTGTGCTGAGCTGTAAATAGAGCTTCATCTCTTAACTTCCAGCCTGGCTGAGTTCTAGTCTGGGTCATTTTACAGGTGTGGGGTGGCGGGGAACTCCCAAACCATCACACAGGTACTGATGAAAGAGTCTGCCTATCGCTCCCCATCCAGTCCTCTGCAATCACAGGCAATCGTGCCAGTGTGGTGAGTCCTATGGTATCTGTTATATGTAGGCAACACATAAGGACCTGTAAAGCTTGTTTGGGTTTTGGTTTTTTTTAAAACAAATTGATTCTACAGTAAAAATGAAACCCACAACTGTTATAGTTTCCCTCCCTACAACACAGTCCTTGCCCAGAAAATCTGGGAGGAACATGCAGTATGCACACTCAAGCCCTGGTTGGGAACAAGACTTGGTTACAGCAAAACTTACTGTTTTGGACCCTATGCTGACTTTGTACTGTGTGGCATTGGCACTGGTGCCATATTAAAGTGATGCTGTCACATGTTTAGTGGATGCACCTGTCACCTCTGGGCCAGGTAACATTAGCTGTAGGTCTAGCACACTCCTCTAACTTGGTGAGACTCCTTTCTCCATTGAAGGAGAGTGCTTTTCTGCTCTCTAATCTATGTTTAGGCTCTTGTTCTGAAACAAGAAGTTGTGCAGGTGTCTTTGACATGAATTAATCTTCTGTGGTCTTCTCTCAAGTGAAGCCAACTTCCATGCTATTCTGTTCTGTGCAGCTGTCAAGCCATTTGAAAGACTTATTAATCCTTGCCACAATAGAAAAGTGACACCTGAGCAACAGCAAACTGCTTTTGAATGCTTTCTGAGGTATTGCTGATATTAATGACCAGATTTATCGTTTTGTTTCACTTCTTGTTGCTCTGTTCTTTTTTTTATTGTCTTCATATATGGAGATGTTTACAATCTAATTTACACAGCACCTTAGAAACAGACCTCCATTATTTTGAGCTAGTTTGCTGTCTACCACAGTGTTTTGTTTTTTTTTTAACAGATCACTGCTGTGTGTTCCAGTGCTGAAAGAGGAAGAATTGCTGCACTTTGTATTAAACACCAAACCAAGGCTGAGAAAGCACAAAGGTTGCCTAGGTGCTCTAACAGGACTGGGCATATGGGAGTGAGGCAAGGACATGTGAATATGCATCCTTTTGAGGGTCTAGGTTGTGAAAAACATATGGCTGCACCAGCCTTTAGCCATAAATTATCTGAAAGGAATATTTGTAATGGCTGAGAACAAGATGCACCTTAATGCAGTTTAGGGAAGGAGAACCTGGCAGAATTTGTATCCCACTAACTGATCAGAGGTGACATCTGGTCAGAGGTGGTTTTATTGAACTGCATTAGAAGATGCTGCAGAGATTTAGGAAGGCCTGGTGGTAATGTATGGTAGTGACAGCATGAATGCATACCATGTAGGGAGCAGTGGGACAGTTGTCATACTTACAGGCTGGTGTCAGTTCTTATCAGAAAACCATGTCAGCATTTTTGAAAACTGGATTTGTAGAATCATAGAATGGTAAGGTTGGAAGGGACCTCAAAGATCATCCAGTTCCAACCCCCTGCCATAGACAGGGACACCTCCCACTAGTACAGGTCACTCAAGGACTTGTCCAACCTGACCTTGAACACCTCCAGGGAGGCTGTGGAGCACAGAATCACCCAATGTGATCAAAAATCACATTAGGTGATTCCGTGCTCCACAACCTCCCTGGGCAACCTGTGCCAGTGTCTCACCACTCTCACTGCAAACAACTTCCTCCTAACATCCGGTTTCAATCTTCCCTCTGCCAGTTCAAACCCATTGCCCCTTGTCCTGTCATTACAAGACCTTGTCAATAGTCCCTCCACAGCCTTCCTGTAGGCCCCCTTCACATACTGGAAGGCTACTCTAAGGTCTCCTGGAAGCCTTCTCTTCTCCAGGCTGCAGAGCCCCAACTCTCTCAGCCTGTCCTCACAGCAGAGCTGCTGCAGCCCTCTGAGCATCTTTGTGGCCTCCTCTTAGACCCACTCCAACAGTTCAATGTCCTTCCTGTGCTGGGGGTTCCAGAACTGCACACAGGACTCCAGGTGGAGTCTGATAATCCAGTAATTATGATTTACTTGCCAAAATACAGAAATAAATTAATAAAAAATCAACATGAAATAATAGGTTGCACTTTGAAAACACTGCAGTTGGAGACACAGACACTTTATTATAGTATAACCAGTATGCTGAAAGGTTTTGTTTTTTGAGAACCTTGCAAGTTCTCTGACACTTCAAGCCAAAATATTATGATCTGGGGTGGAATTATGTGCTCAGGATGGCATATGGGGGGATTGTCTTGAAGTCACAAGCAGATAGCTAGATGTAGGCAGTGTCTACCCTCAGGAGCTTATGTGAGAGACTTAAAACTATTTTTTTTTTTTAAGAAAAAAAAGGCTTTGATAATACAATATTTGAAAAGCCACTTGCAAAGAAGCCCATCTCAAGATACAAGTCACACAAGTGAGGTGTTTGATGTAGCTGTTTTTATACAGCACATGGTAAAGGTACTGAGTTATATTCTCATTAGCCAGTGTGCTCTCCCTCCAGACCTACAAGAAATATGTCTTTGTTTTATGCCTGAGGCTGGGAACAGTCTCACAGATGCTATTTGGGGGGACAGGAGATGAGTGAGACTCTCAGCATCTTCTCCAGTGACCAGTCAGAAATGCTGCCTGCTGTCTCCTCTGGCCCCAAAGCAAAGGGGCAGGACTAGGAGCCTCTAGAAATAGCAGCAATTTAACAATCTTTCTTTTTCCTAGGAAATGGTCAGTAAGGGAAAAGGGTAAGGAAAGAGCACAAGATCTGCTGTATGGCAGAGGGGCACAGATTAGAGAGTGAAATTCATGGTCTTTGAAGGGCCCTTAAGATCAGTGCTTGGGGAAAATAAAAATATGAGAGATACTCTAGCCCTCTTGCCTCTGTGTGTGTGTGCCTTTGTCAATGTATGACCAAAGAGAGGGACAACACTGCTGTATTGTTTGTGGATTGTAGCATAGCAGATTGTGTGATCTTCTGGTGAAGATGTAATGCAGGGTTGTTATTTCCCTTTCCACTGCATTGAGAAACTCTGAAAAAAATGTGGTGTGTTTAAGAACAAAGTGCTTGTGTTAAAGGCAAATTTAAGGTTTCCATTTTCCAGGTTCCTGCAGTCAGGTGTATATGCTGTACTGATGTGCAAGAGACTCAGACAATGAGCACTTTGAGTGCTAGCTAATTTATTGTGGCATTGGGAAAGGCTGTGGATGTTGTCTGCAGGGATTTTAGGAAATCCTTTGCCACTGCTTGCCAAGGCATTCTGCAGAGAACCTAGCTGCTTATGGCTCTGGGGTGCTCTTTGTTGGCTAAAAGTGGCTGAATGGGCCCAAAGAGTGACACTGAATGGAGTTAAACCCAGATGGTTGGCAGTCAAGAGTAGTGTTCCCCAGGGCTCAGTTTGGGGACTAATCCTGTTTAGTATCTGTACTGAAGGTCCAGACAAGGGGATTGAGTGTACCCTTGGTAAATTTTCAGGTGACACTATGCTAAGGAAGGAGATAGACTTTTTCCTAGAGCTAAGGCAATCCTCCTCTGCTGCCTTATTGAATCCTTTCTACTGGTTCCTGTTATCAAAGGCTGTGCTCTCCTGAGCAGCACTGCCCATGAAATAGTGTAGTTCTTCTTGTTCCTGCAGCATTGAGATCTTCCTTCTCCTGCTGTGAGATCTAAAGCTTTTTTTTTGGCATTGTTCAAACCAGCTTTAAAAACAATGGCTTATTACTGGGTTCAAATGTGTTTTCTGCAAATTATTTCTATATAATTCTACTTTTAAAGATAAAACCCCCAAAACTGCAAAGGTTCTTTCATGGGATACTCAAACCTAAAACCTCTAATGATGCCTGACCGTGTATTCAATTATTTATGAAAAGGAAATTAATCCAGGAGCACCTTGGCTTATGGAGGACCATAAACCTCTCTTCTCTTGGAAAATAAAGTTGTGTAAGCTAAGTGTTATGTTAAAAAATATTTCTTAAATGTCCACCAAAATGTCTGAGAGATCAGAAGATTTTGAAAATCTTTGTACAGATAAGGAATATATTAATTCTGCTTACAAATTAAAAGTCTGAAGTCACCCATGTTAGTAATAAATGAACATGTAGAACTGTAGTGTGTGAGAGGTGACCATCACTTACAGGGCTGGGGTAGCTTTCTACCAGATTCCATACTCAGCTATCCTGCTAAGGCTGCATCCATCAGGACATATCCTTGAGAGGGCAGCACACCTGTCACATGCCAGCACCAGAAGGAAGCCTCATCCCCATTTGATGTGTGGTTGCTGATGGGAAACCAGTGCAGCATATTCATTGCTTACATCCAGGAGCATGGAGTCAGAACACAGCTGAGGGAGTCCCAGCCCACTGACATCCAGTGGCTGGAGATGTACCAAAAGAGCCAGGGAGGTGAGAGGCTCTCTGTCTCCCATAACTTGAGTAAAGAATTCCCTTTGCTGTACTTAAAATTCAAATACTGTTTTCACTCTGCTAAGAAGGATCCTGCAGGCACCAAGCAGAGGGAAGGTGCTTAACAAGTAATAAAAAATGGCAATTACCACTGATTAGGTCTGGGCAGGTAAGAAGAAGGGGAATACTTTGCGAATATTTAAAACCTTAAATGTATTGCAAGCAAGTCCCTCCATGCAGTATTGTTAATTACCTAGACAATAGAAGCTGTGCAATTGCCTTCAGTCGCAGGCTTCTGTTTAATAAGCCTATTGTAATGTATTACTATTAAATCTCTTCTAACAGTTTGTGCAGATTTCCAGCTTTTGCTCCCAGGGCAGCATTTCAAAGCAGGCTGTAGAATTCCTTGGTAAAGCCAGTTTTCCCCCTATTAAAGTAAACAGATGAAAATACCTAGTGGCAGAGCTGACAGGGGAATACTCTAGGCAGAGCGATGGGATTGTCAGACAATACCGGAGAACTCCAACTGTGCTTCCCAGGCTTAGACAACTAATTGCTAAAACTCTTGGGGAGATAGCACAAATTCAGCAGAAACATTTACACATTCACACTATTAAAAATACTTTTAGTAGAAAGAACTTTAGTAGAAAGAATTTAATCTTATTTGTTGCTCATCCGTAGTTAACCAAATTCCTGCTCTGTTGTACCAACCCTTTACCGGCAGCACTGTTATCTGAAGGCATTTGTCCCTTTTCATATCAGAAAAGTGAGAGCAAAGTTTATCCTAATGAAGCTCCTTCTGAGATTGATTTGCCTGTTTCTATTGATTTGGTTTTCTTAGATGTATCTGCAATACAGCACTTAGTCATGAGATGCTGCTGGAAGTCAGCTCTCATGTGTGTGGTGATCACACAATAAAGTAATGAGGTGGAACACTTCAGAATGATTCTATGAGTATGATGCTGCCCAGGAAGCAATTCTTTACAGACAGGGTAGTACTCTTTAGGATATTATTCTCTGGTTATTTATGACCATAAATTTCCTATTCTTTTATTCCAGGTTAGAATTAGAGAGTACAGTAAAATGGTGAAATAAAAGAATCTTTGCAATATTTCCAACCCTAGCAATAAGCATTAAATCATGAGATGTTTCTGCTGTCCTACTAATCTGTTTAGAATACTTAAAGCTACACAAAATATTTATAAAGGTGAAATTATCAACAATCAGGTGAGGTATTTTACCATTGTAAAGATCTGTATGTGTGGTATCTGAAGATACCACCCTGGGTAGTATTCAGTAAGTTCTGTCCAGAGAGCATGCACATGTAATGGCTGGAGACAACATGCACATTCATGCAGATGTAATGGCTGGAGTCAGCCTGCACATCTGTGCAGATGTAATGACTGGAGTCAGCCTGCACATTCATGCACATGTAATGGCTGGAGCCAACATGCACATTCATGCAGATGTAATGGCTGGAGTCAGCCTGCACATCTGTGCAGATGTAATGGCTGGAGTCAGCCTGCACATCTGTGCAGATGTAATGGCTGGAGTCAGCCTGCACATCTGTGCACATGTAATGGCTGGAGCCAACATGCACATTTATGCAGATGTAATGGCTGGAGTCAGCCTGCACATCTGTGCAGATGTAATGACTGGAGTCAGCCTGCACATTCATGCAGATGTAATGGCTGGAGTCAGCCTGCACATCTGTGCAGATGTAATGACTGGAGTCAGCCTGCACATTCATGCACATGTAATGGCTGGAGCCAACATGCACATTCATGCAGATGTAATGGCTGGAGTCAGCCTGCACATCTGTGCAGATGTAATGGCTGGAGTCAGCCTGCACATCTGTGCAGATGTAATGGCTGGAGTCAACCTGCACATCTGCAAAATAAAAGTCTTCCTCAACCATTTCAGTACTTCCGAAAGTAGCAAAGGCAAAAGATCTTTCATTTAGTTAGGTGCATGATTCAAACACTCTACAGATCTGGGAAAGTGGGGGATGACTAACAGCTACTACTGCCACATCTTTGGTCATTGATTAAACCTGCTTCCACTGCAAATTTTGCTATTTTAAAAATAGAGTTACAGTAAGTATGGCCTTTTTCTTAGATATTTTTACTTGCATTGCTTATACCAAGAAGTCATATACAGGATAGTAGAGGTTCTGTAAGAACCAATAAAGATTTGGCAGAAAGAAAGCATTCATCAGGGAACCAGTGTGGCAAAATTACAGTCCTGAAATCAGGGAGTGGGGGAAAACCTGCACAAATCTTGTATGGCAGGGCTTGAAGTATAGGGTTTATTTACTGGCAGTATTTAACAGAAGAATGTTCAGCTTATGTATATATAAAGTCCCTAGCATCCTGATGCTGATGCACATAAATATAGAATGCTTTACTTCTTAACAGAAAAATAAAATCTAGCATTAATGTGGGTTTTTAGGACACGTCTCTCGGTACCCAAGAGATGTTTTGATTTCAGATAAATGCTGAAGTGCTTTTGGTTGTGCATCCTTGCTAAAAGCAGATAAATTATATATATATATATATATATATCTATATATATATCTCCTGGCTGTGAAGTGTATGAATATGTTTAGTACCACAGTGTTTCCTTTAACAGTGGAGAACTGTCCTTGAAGCCATTCAGTGAAGGAATGGTGCTCGTGTTGACTTCTTGGATATTGTTCCTTGCAAGTGTGCAGGATCACAGGATGTAAGGGTTGGAAGGGATCTCTGGAGACCTTAGAGTCCAACCCCCCTGCCAGAGCAAGACAATATAATCTAGTCTAGGTTGCACAGGAATGCATCCAGATGGTTCCTGAAAATTTCCAAAGAAGGAGAC
>VWYK01048809.1:0-12444 GCA_013399775.1 Semnornis frantzii
CAATGGATAAGTTAATATAAACTAATTGGAGCACAGCTTCCATCTTCCCCTTTTGTTGCACCCACTGCTATCTTTTCCCATCACTGATTTGGCTACTGCTTTGCCCCATCCTCATCTTCTCTAGGGTTAGTATATGGCTGATCCTCAATCTTTATTACCAATTACAAGGAAATCTGGTTCCCGCATCCTGCTATACCTGTAAATCTAAACTTCTTCTCTAAGATTGCTACAAATGCAACAAGAGCTAGCACGGACCATCTTTTCATACCTGTATTACAAGTCAGAGAGAATGGGAGAGCCTTTTAATAGGTGAAGCAAAAGTGAGTAATTCAGGGAACAATTAAACAATCCCATTCCGTTTACACTCTCATTTAAATATTTCTGCAGGCACAAACGGGATATTTTTAGAGATTAAAACTGCAGACAAAATTGCAACAGTGTTTTTCCCATGAAGAATTCACTGAAAATTTAAGAAATGGGAACTTCAGTATTTGTGTGGTATACATTGTCTGTAACTGTAAAGAACTGTGATCATGACTTTGAACACACAATCTGCCTAATAAGAAAAAAGTCTCCAGGCCTCTTCCTTCTGCCTAACACAAAAGTTAATGGAAACAGATCCAAGTCATCTTCTTCACTTGGTATTTTTTTTTTTAATGACAGTATAAGATGGTGGAGTGTCATAAAGATAACTGAGGAAAAAAATAAACCAAACATTGGGTTAAACCTACAGCAAAGAGTATGCATTACATTCACTTTCAGAAAGGTTTAGCACAAGCTTAAAAGCAGAAGTGTATTCACGTTAATTTTAAAAAGTAACTGATTTCACCATTATTCCTTACTCTGTCACAATTTCTGTCTCTTCCCTTCTCTTTACTGAGATTTTTCATTCTTTATACTTGATATTGGATGTTCTTTTACAATAAAATTGATGGCAATGTCTAAGATCTACTAAAGAAAGGAAAACATATGCAATGTTAAACAGCGACAAGCCTCAAAACATTTACCTTAAATGATTTGTACCGTTCATCATTTAACACTTCTTTAGCTCTAGAACTTTCTCCTTCTTCAATAATCTCCTAAACAATAAAAAACATTATTTTTAAAAAAATTATTGTAAGATTTAATGATCTAAGAGAAAGTCATAGCAACCTGTAAAAACATGAAGAGTGTCCTTGGTGAGCATATTGTTTTATTCTGCAGTAGGATCAAATTCTGAAATCCTTTTTGAGAAAGAAAAGTACTGAAGGATGAAGAAGAAACTGGAGCCACAGAATAAATTTCACAGTACTTACTTACTTGTAAATTTACTCAAGGATGAAGCAGAAACTGTGACCATGGAATATATTTCACAGTATTTATTTACTCATAAATTCACAGACAGAAAGCAGTTCTTTATTATAAGCTATCAAGTTATCCTGAAAATTAAATTTCATTTTTCTTAAAAGTAAGAGCATATATTTTTTTTCTAGAATGTACAGTTCCTTCAGTCTCTTTGATAATAACTAAGAAACAAAAAAATCCCCACCAGTAATAGCCACCTCCCCACCCCCAGGTCCCCCAATAATTACTTTTTCATAACTGAACTTCCAGTCCCTAGGTAGCAGGAGCAAAGAGCACTTCAGAAGCTCCAGTCTTAGCTGATGGAATGAGGCAAACAAGGAGCCAGAGTGAATCACAACACTCAGCAATGACCTCTCCAGACAGCTGAGACCCTCTCATCAGCTTCCTGCTAGAATAACAGGACCTAAGATAGAGAGTCCTGCAAAGGCTAAGAATTAAACAAAATGCAAGGGATACTCAAAGCTCCAGTAAGAATGTAAAGTTCATCCATCACCTAGATAAAAGGTTCTGCTACAACTCATAACAAGGGAGGATTTAACATCAAAGTACTAAAATATTTAGTTTTGCAAAAATAATATTTCTAATAAACCATTCAAGTGAGCAAAGTGAGGTTGCCAAGGGCAGAAGTTACATGAACAAAACTAGTAACAGTTAATTTGTCACATCCAAGTCAGAGTGAACCTTTAAAAATTACTTAGGAAGATGCTGCTGCATTATTTATTAATTTATATTTATTAATTAATTACCTTTACTTCTAATGGTAGTGATTCCATGGCAGAACCTTATGCTACTACTACTGCTTTCCAGAAATCATTGCCTTTTTACAAACAAGGAAATGTAATGTTACAGGAAGTATAGAAGGGTGTGTAAATACACAGAGATGTCAGTGTTGCACTCTGAGACCTCTAGAAGTACATTTGTAAAAGAATCAATTGGCAGATAACACCGAGATGTTACCTCAATGACATCTCTGACTCTGTCTCCCATGCAGGGCAGCCCTTGTATGTCTTTCATTCTGGTTACTGGAAATGGAAGAAATTTCATCACAGAAGCTGCTCTCAGAAATTCCAGGCAGAATATTTCATTTTCCTTGAACTCATAACTTTCAGCCATTATCTCAAAGGCATCCTGGGGATGACAGACATGCAGGAAAAAAAAGTTAAAGGTTAATAAAAGTTTAAATTATTTGATATACTTCTTAGAAAGGTTACTTTGTACTCTAATTCAAGAATGATTTCTTTATAGTAGGGTGAAAAGATAGAGTTCATTTAAAAAAAAAAAAAAAATCCGGCACTATTTTTAACCCCTTGAAATTTCCCAGGTACCATAAAAATAATATTTTAGTGTCAAACGGGAAAATATTTTAAGCTTTAAAAAATGATAAAATCTTTTGTGAAACAGACTTTCCATATTCTATGCAGATCTACTAAATCAATGTGAAGTGGCATCATAATTTTTCATATCGTGCCCAAACATAAGAAATCCACCAGGTCAGTACGTAACAACTGCATTTTCAGACACAACCAAATAGGAGTTCGTGGCAATACTGGAAACCACTTTCTTTTTAAACTTATAACCATATTTCTATTTAATAATTTAAAAACCAAATTTCCTTTTCTAATTTTTCAGATAATTGACCAGTGCAAAGAGAAAAACACTTTATTGTTCCTCAGCTATCCATGGCTTGGTTTATTTGATGTGGCACTACCTGGAGGTTGCCATTACATTTAAAAACAAAAAAAATGAAAACCAAACAAAAAAAAAAAAACCAACCAAAAAAAAAAACAACCCTAACAAAACAACCCCTATTTATATATAATTTATGCAGCTTTGGAGTCTGCTTCCCAGAATATACATACACTTCTTAATACCAGCAATTCTTTCAAAAGATGCAGAGGACAGATGACATGGTGGTAGAGAAGCAATGTTTTTTGTTTTCTCTTGGTAGAATCCTGTGTTTTGGGAGACAAGTGCAGGGTGTGGAATATATGAATAACTGAAGAATTAAGAGGCTTGTGGCTGACTAACAGCTACTGTCTGAGTTCCTAGTGAAATCTTGCACAAACCCCCAAAAATTTACAAGACTGCAAAAGTGAGTTCTTCAGAGATGTGTAAGAGTGTACTGTTTCCAGAAGAGACTTCCACTGTTCAAAATGCATATCTAACCCACATCCAACTCCTGCCTGTTGGATGCTCTTGTGCACCATTCAAGCAGTACAGGGCAGGTACGGGACATAAACAAGCCACCCCTGCAAAGCTGCGTCACTGCACTGTATCCGATGCTCCCGCCAGAGAAGCCTTTACTTACCCTTCAGCCAGTCTCAAAAGACCAGCTAACAGATCCCAGCTTTCAAAGGGCCATACACCCGCTGTATCACTTGCTACACAGCTTTTCTGTTTTCCAGCTTAATTCTATTTCTTCTTTGACCCATGGAGCAAAATAACTAAGGTGTGGCTGTCAGCATGCATCTGCCTGCAATTATTTCACTGAGGAGTGCCTGTTCAGAACTTGTTTTGGAAGGATGAGTAACACCCCATGATACAGATACTGAGAGCAAATGGCTTACTAGAACAACAGCTGCAGTAGATAGTAGGAAAGAACAAAGTAAAACAGCTTTTTTGTGTCCTCAGTGTTTATGAGATCACCATTCATATCTGAGCTCAGATTTCATCTAATTTGTAATTAAATATATTGTTATATAGTTTAGATAAAAATAATTTTAAATTTTAGTTTTTTAATCTCAGGATTTATATGCTTTAGATTCCATTAGATTTCACACACACACACTTTTTTTTTTTTTATTATAACATGGTAGCATAAATTAATTTGGGCTTGCTATAAAGAATTTGCTTTGTTCTGTATCACCAGTATAACTTCACTCTGATCTCTGCCAGGATCAGTCACTTGTTGTCCATCTCACTGCAAGAATCTTCCTCTTAGCTGCATATTTAGCAGATACCATGGTTAGTAAGTGCTTTGCAATTCCATTTTTATAACGTTTCATGAAAGACCTCTCAAGATAGAGAGCTTTAGAGAAAGATTCTTAATCTGGAAGTTTCTATCAGTGTTTACATTCAGCTAGCCCTTGAGTATGAGAAACCAAAAGGGAAGTGGAAGAATGCTCCTTTGAGAAAAAAACAAAACAACAACAAACCAAACCACAAACAAACAAAATCAAGTAACAAAACAAGCAAACCACCAAAAACTCAAAAATAAAACAAAATAAGCCTCAAGCTTACCTTTAAAGCTCTTGCAGTAGCTGTTAGATATACTCAGCTACTTTTGTTTTCCTCCCTATCTACAATCTTTATTTGCTTGACAGATTGTGTGGCATTCAATTACACACTATTGAGTTAAAGACAGGTGCACATGGTTCCTATTTAGAAAACCAAAAATCATGCAAAAATGAAAACAACCAATTTGAGGTCGCAAGCAACATGGATTCGCCCCATGAAGAAGAAGAATCTAGAAGAACAAATACAGCATATACAGGTACTACTAATCAATGTAGTTTAGAAGCGGAGTGATACAGATCAGGTGTTTGCTTTAAAAATAATAGGAATGTGAAAGACTGTCCAATCTTATCAACTACAAAGATTCTTTCATTCTATGCAACAAAAAAATGATAGTTCTTGCTCCAAGTAAAATTTAGAGTCACAAAATTATGGGTTGTTTTCCTTTGTTTCTTTACAGTCTGCACACATGAATATTCAAGCAGTGTGGCAAGAAATTTCTGATTCCAGTTAACACTGAGAAAAGAAACAAAAGTTTTAGTTGCTACCGTCTTCAAAAATGGTGTATTAGAGGGAGTGTGGTTAGTAGGTCTACTCTGCACGAGTGAGGCTGCATCTGGAGTACTGTGTCCAGTTCTGGGTCTCTCAGTTCAAGAAGGACATAGAACTGCTTGAGAGAGTGCAGCACAGAGCCACAAAAATTATTAAAGGAGTGGAACATCTGTCTTATGAGGAGAGACTGAGGGAGTTGGAGCTCATTAGGTTGGAGAAGAGACTAAGAAGTGACCTGATTAACGTTTATAAACATGTAAAGGGTGAATGCCAGGAAGATGGAGCCAGCCTCTTCTCAGTGAGATGCCTAATGACAGGACAAGGGGCAATGGGTGAGAGTTGAGGCATAGAAAGTTCCATGAAAATATGAGTATTTTTTTTTCCACTGTAAGGGTGATAGAATGTTGGAACAGGTTGCCCAGGGCAGTTGTGGTGTCTCCCTCTCTGGAGATATTCAAAACCCACCTGGATGCTTTCCTGTGTGATCTGCTATAGGTGATCCTGCTGGTTCTAATTTGGTCAGGAAATCTTCACGAGGATGCTTATGGGCAAGTAAAGTAATTTAGGAAAGTCAGAAAATGGAAGGGCTAAGCTACAACTCAGCTTTACCCTACTTACAAATCAGGCTGAGCAGAAAACCCAGGGAAACAGTTTTTTATTCATGGAGCTGAGGTCAGAACTTAGCAACAATCCCTGATGAATTTCTGTCAGCAGCCTCTGAAACTGCAAGTTATATCCACGTTGTGGATCCACTTGGCAAAAGTCCAAGTGTCAGCTTCCACAAGGCAGAGATTCACGGAGTGGCACTGCCTCAGCAGCACAGGGCAGAAGCTAAACTGCTGGCATGCTGCCCACCTTGGGTAGTGAGGACGAAGTCAGGCTGTGCTGTGTGGTCCAAGAGAAGCCAGGTCCAGGTGCCACTGGCAGCTCTCTCTCAAATGGACCTAAGGACTTGCCAAACTTGCAGACTTGCACAGCATGGTGCAGAAGTGGGGGACGGCCCAAAAGTGGGGACAGCACAAAAATGAGAGCTGTCCGAAAGTGAGAGGCACTCAAAAGCAGGAACTCTCCAAAACAAAGACTCTCAGAGAGAATTCTGTAAAGTCAGGAACTCCACACTTTTCTCCTCATTCTATTTATCATTTTTCTTAGACAAAGAGTCCACTTGCCATGTATATTAGGCACAAAGAATCCAGCCAAGCACCAGCCGATTCCAGTGCAGGCTTTCCCACCAGTCAGCACAGGTATGGAAAAGGCACCTTTGCTGTGGGCTCGAAGGGGGAACAAGTCAAGGAGGAAAGCAGTTTTTCACACCACCTTCTGCCCCCATTCAAACCTCTGGAGACAAGGGTGGGGGCAGGAAAGAAGAGATTTGGAGTGTCCCACAACAGCTACACCAAAGCTGCTGTGGTGAATGTATCTGCGTATCCTGGTACTACTTCTGTTTTAGAGAGGTATTAGTGCTTTTTTTACTAGCAAGAGGGCAGTTTTCAGAGAAGCTATCATCATCATTTTTGAAAAAGAGAGTCACATAGAATCAGGTAATGTTTTACTCACAGGCTGTCACCAGTCAGTAAGAAAATATAAATCAAAACGTTTTTATCATTCTAGTTTGCATTTTTCAGTGTTTTCCTGTCTTTCCAGAGCTCATTAATCTGTTCTAAATAAACAATTAAATAGTATTGAATATTCATTATTCCCTGTACAAACCACTGCCTGCAAATGCTGCCATTAATTACATCTCTGGCTTTTCACAGAAAACTGCTCTTGACATTCTTTTTGATAAAATCTTTCTGCTTTAAATAAATCAAGCAACTGATCTCTAAGTGGAGTTGCTGCCTATTGAATATTATAGCCTATATTGAGTAACATTCCAGAGGGAAAAAGCACATGAAGCTACTATATTAGCTGAGAAAAGCTTGCAATCTATTAGATCTCCAGTGAAATCTACTTATGGTGATACAAAAAAAGTTATTGACCTTTATATTTGTTACATTGAGCACCTTACCACCTGTTTATCCATCAGATAAATAGATTAGTTGTTTGAAAGCTACTAGTTTAAACTAAAATTTAGGAAACTAAATTTCTAGAGATTTCCAACACGTGGGATTTTTATAGTCTGCTAGGGGTGCTCTAATTAAATGGGACAGATAGTTGGCTTACATTTCAGTTCTCAGATTACTGTGAATTTTTCATCCATGTCTGAAATTGTGGAGTGTATGTTAGTGAGACTTGGGCTTTGGAAAACTTTGGACTTTCAGATCCCAGTAGATCAGATACAAAAGGACACAAAGATTTTGTTCAACTATGTTAATAATAGGGAAGAGAACAGAAATTTTGCAGTTTATCTGTTGTCTGGTATTTAAGATCTGACAAAATAGAATATCACCAGCAGAACAAAATTATCAGTGTTTTGCACATGTAAAAATGCACATTGAAATGCTGTATTATAAATGGCTAAAAATCACAACTGACATCTACCTAAAGAGCAAGATTCTCAACTAATGTAATTGAATGATTTCTTGGGAAGAATAACAATCAATAATGGTATGCTGGGTTATGCCTGCTAAGCAACAAACCCAGTAACTTTGAGTATGAATATCAGAGTACAGGAGCCCACTCACATTCAGAAAAAGATTACTGTCTCATGCTACTCTTCATACTACCCTGCTCCTTGCAATAGCGTTGTCTGAGGAATTCCATTGCTACTTACAAAACAATTGTTAATAATCTCAGTTTAAGACTCTATGAGAGCAGAAATCACTAATATTATACTACTAGGAACATTTTACATTTAATCTGCTTTGTAAGGAAAGCATTACAATTACATGAACAGGGCACTTATCTTATTCCCATGCCTACACTCACTGATCCTCTGTTGCATGACCTTGGAAAGGTGCTTCAGACCTCTCTGCCATTATTTCCCTTTCTATGTTTCATTTACTCTCTATTAGAGCTAGGAATTCTCCAGGATTTGAGTTGTGTTCCATGATGTGTTCGTATTGCATCTCATAAAAAAAAACCTCTGCCTTACTTGAGTCTTTCATTCTACTGTAGCAGGGATTTCAAAGTAGCATACCATTGTACAGGTGAACTGAATCCAACAAGCTGAATAGCAAAGGGCTCCAAATAAAGAAACAAACCAAGCCATCCTACACGATACCTGGTTGAAGGACTATTATGCTCAGAAAAAGCAATCTGAGCTAAATTGCCTTTCCTCTTAAGCACTATTTTCTACTTGACATTTATTAAGTTGTAAGTCCAGAGTATGTCCTAGTCCTCATCACATTGCTGTTGTCAGTATTTGGTGTCCATTCAAAACTGATGAAAGTGATTTTAAAGAGATTTAGAATGAAACTTCTATTTAAATAATTTTATTCCCACTTTCAGCAGTGTAAATCTTAATTTCCTGTGTTAGTGGGAATAGACATAGGACTTGTGAATACTTCTTGTGTACACAGAGAAACTAGCTGTGATTCTATGAGAACAAATACTTTGAGGTGCTTATTTCAAGGAGAACTAAGAAACTTGAGACAAACTGTAGAATCATAGAATGGTAAGGTTGGAAGGAACCTCAAGGATCAGCCAGTTCCAACCCCCTGCCATAGGCAGGGACACCTCCCACTAGAGCAGGCCTCGTCCAGCCTGTCCTTGAACACCTCCAGGAGGGAACAGCCACAACCTCCCTGGACAACCTGTGCCAGTGCCTCACCACTCTCACTGTAAAGAACTTCCTCCTGACATCTAGTCTAAATCTTCCCTCTGCCAGTTTAAACCAATTGCCCCTTGTCCTGTCATTGCAAGTCCTTGTAAATAGTCCCTCCCCAGCCTTCCTGTAGGCCCCCTTCAGATACTGGAAAGCTACTATAAGGCCTTCTGGAAGCCTTCTCTTCTCCAGGCTGAAGAGCCCAAACTCTCTCAGCCTATCATCATAGCAGAGCTGCTCCAGCCCTCTGATCATCTTCATGGCCCTTCTCTGGACCCGCTCCAACAGTTCCATGTCCTTCCTGTGCTGGGGGCTCCAGAACTGTACACAGTACTCCGGATGGGGTCTGACGAGAGCAGAGTAAAGGGGCAGAATCACCTCCCTTGCCCTGCTGGCCACACTTCTCTTGATGTAGCCGAGGACTTGGCTGGTTGTCTGGGCTGCATGCGCACACTGTAGGCTCATGTTGAGCTTGTAGTCTTGACTAAAGTGATTTCCAGATAAAAACTAAATCCATTTTTATTCAACCTGGTTTATTTTTATTTTTGGTATCTGACGCAAAAAGCCCAATACTTGCCCAAGTGCAAAGATTTTTTTGTGCCATCTTTGTTCCTCCAGCTGGTAGAACAAAGGAGTTGAAAGAATGAAAATGACAGTAATAGCATAACGCGCATGATCTCAGAGTCCTTGTATATATACTGTTGTTAGAAATAAATAGCCATTAGCTCCCACTGCTCCTGATGTTAACCAACAACAAGTAAATTTCTTGCAGCAGTTCTCTTGAGAAGTTTCATATTTTTCCACATAATGTGAAAAAAAGACAACTATGAGAAAAGATTGGCAGAAAGAGTACAAAAATGCAGTTAGTGTTTCAAACACATAACACTGCCCTAGATAAAAACACACAGTGCAAATTAGAAACATTAAATGCTAAATATAGAAGACCTGTATTAGTATGGTTTAAAAAAAAAAAAGCCCAAATAAACAAAAACAAAACAAAACAAACAAACAAACCAACCAACCAACCAGCATAGACTTGATGCATACACACAAATCTGGGTTACCAAAAATTGCAGATGTATTTATATGCTGTCTGCATTTCAGGGAGCACCTTCCCACTTACAAATAAAAATAATTATTTCCTCCTTAGACCAAACCACCAGTCCATTTTGGGCAGTTACACACTTCACATATGCTTACAAAATTTGCAAGTTTGATTTACTTTCTGGAGAATTTTTGTGGCAGCAAGCTATGTCAGTGAGACAGTACATACTATTAAGGGTAGGCATTCGGTTAATGCTTTTCTACCTAAGGAACTCCCAAGTTCATTATAAAATTAAAATTGAGGTTCTCCTGAGGTCTGTTTAAAATGGAATAATAATAAATGCTTGAGCCACCGGCATAACTGATGCATGTTTCTGCAGGTTAAAAAATAAAAGAAAATACAAAAAAGGAATTATTTTCTTTTCTCTCGGAGTGGAAACCAGGCATCTTTCCCATGCTAAGCATCTCATTCTCATTACCATGAGTAACAGCCAAAGCGAAGCAACATTCTGTAGCATTAGCAATAAGCCTCAGAATCACAGAACCATTTGCCTCTGACTTAATTAGTTTCTTCTGTAAGAATTAAATTGCATTTTTCTCACAGAAGAATGTCTTTCTGAGTTTTATTGCACTTCGGTATTAATATTCAAATCCAACAACCCCCCTCAGGCACAGCAGAATGACTCCATTTATTTTACCACATGAAAACACAATGCAGCCCCCAAGTGTATATTTTCAATGGTGGAGGGAAAGGATGGCTAGCTATTTACAAATGAGACAGAAAACAATATTGTAATGTCATATTCCATAACGACAGTAACATTTAAGACAAACATAAAGGAAACATGCTAAGGTACATCCTCCAGTAAAGTGATCTGCCTTTCCATTTGCAGCTTTACCCATCTGAACATCTACAGTCCACCTGTGTACTCAGGGCTATGCATTCAGATGCATTATTGAGTCATCCGAATCAGTGAAGCCTGTGCCAGTGGTTCCCAAACTATATACCACGAGGCCACAGTACATCACACATAGTGACACAAACCATGTGTGAAACCCCACAACTCTGAAGCACTTGCATTTCTCCTCCATGAACTGCCACACAATGTCATTGTCACTTCCTTGCCATGCCATTTGACATAGTTCATCTATTCCTCACGCAACAGGCTTTGCTGCTAGTCAACAGCTCATAAAATAACAATTTGATGCTGAACATACTTATGAAACATTCCCATCTGCAGAGTATTTTTCTGCCCTTCTATAGCTTCTTCCGTGATGCAAGCACCTTTCTTTAAGTTATTTTCTGGCTGTTACACTAGAAAGGAAACATGGAACAGCTGAACATAGAAACTACATATAATGTGTTAAACCACGAGTTTATCCTCATGAGCTCTTATCAAATCTCTCTGCTATTTGGCTTTAGTAAATGGCCTTTCATGGTAAAACACATGCAGAACACTACTCAAGCTTAAAGCTGATCACCAATTACCAATTTCTCCATAAATCAAGTCTCCAAAAGCAATCAAAATCAGCACATATTAAAAATCTTGTTCTACACACCTCACTGCCTATTAGCAACTGTTTTCCTGCTCTTCTGAAAAGACTAAAACAAAACTACTTCTCTTTCTTAAACTTATCTACTACTCATTCAAAAGAGAAATTTGATGCAAGATAACAGAGAAAAGTCTAGTAAAAGGAAGAACCCACAATTTCATCCAAGAATGCTGTAAAGGGATATGCAAATAATAGCTTTGTGCCCCTGTTAGAGGTAAGTTCCAAAAAACCCATTATTTTCAAGTAATGAAAGAAAACAGAAAATCTGTAAGAAAAAGAAACAACCCTGGCTCATAAAGTTGTTATAACAAAATACTATCATCAACACATAATTCAAGATGGCTTGGACCTAATTTTCAAGATATACAGCACTGAGGCAGGGAAAATCTGTCATTTAATGGCTGGTTGCCCACAGCATGCACAAGTGGATTATACCAGTATTTCAGTGCATTTGCTAAGTGCAAGCACTGAAAATATAAATAAATCTGTTAGAACACTTTTTTTGAGAATGTGAATCATAACTTTAATACAAAACCAATGAAACAACAGCAAACTGAAAATCAGGTTCTGATTACATTAGGCAGACCCACCATCAGGCTTCCGGGAACAGGACAGCTCTTGCAGTGCATAAACACCCAAGGCTTCAGCTGTCATTGTAGGTTTTGGTCACCAGGAAAAAGAGCAATCACCCTAAGGAGTTACACTGTATTTCGAGTCTGGTTGAGATGGAGTTAATTTTCCCCATAACAGCCCTCATGGTGCTCTGCTTTTTATTTGTAGCTAGGAAGAGCTGATAATACACCAGTGTTTTGGCTAGTGCTAAGCAGTGCTGGCATTACACCAAACCTGCTTCTCCAGCATCTAACCACATGAAAGAAAAGAGGATTATCAAGAGCAGTCGGCATGGATTCACAAAGGGGAAATCTTGCTTGACTAATCTGCTAGCCTTCTATGAAGGCACAACCAAATGGAAAGATGAAGGGACAACAGTGGATATCATCTACCTTGAC